>OY978226.1:27300747-27558247 GCA_963854785.1 Vaccinium vitis-idaea | reverse complement strand
AAATATAAACAAAAAGGGTGCTTTTCATTACTTTTTATTGGACCAGACAAAAATAATGAGACATCCCTCTTGGACCACCAAAGCTATTGTATTGAATAATTGCTCTTGACCATTTTTTATAGATTACTAAACAGTAGCTAATTATTTACTCTAGCCTCATTGTGGTTGACAGGATGGCTAAAATATAAGCACAAGACTCAAACTCCCTTTGGTGGTTTAGAGTTGTGAAAAAAGCATATTGGTAGCCAGCTTTGAAGCATTGAAGGGAGTGGGCAAGTATATAGCTAGGTAGCCAGCTTTGAAGCATCTATTAAATGGTGTTGATATAGAGTATATATGATAAATTGAAACCAATTTTATTTAATTAGGTTTGAATGATCTAATTGAAACCTAACAATATTTGCTGGAGGTGAAGAAGTCAAATTGACCCGCCACTGTTTTCTCTTGATAAATAATTTGTAACAATTGATGAATGACCTAATATTTTATTAAGTCATTAGTAACGCCTATGCTAGAATCTATATTGGAGCTAAAAAAATAGCACATCGGTTGCATATTGAGTTGTGTGTGTATAGATCACGCTGGAAGGAAACTAGGAAAGTGTTAGTATTTTCAGTACAAATAGAGATGCCGCTAGTAATTACTACTACCTTTAGCATTGTCCATTGTAATGTCTTCTAATGCATGTCTTTTAAGTCTGATGGTATGTATTCTAAAAATGCCTTGAGCTAGTCGAATGACGCAAAAAAAAAAAACTCTTAAATAATTAAACTAAATTAAACTAAATTAAACAAAAACCGGGAGTGAATGTGCAAAGTTTCAAAATCTCGGGTCAAATCAATATACAAACATAACATGGGGGTTAACTGTAATTAAAACCCTCTACACGTGAAAGTACTCGTGGTATCGATACGGAATGAGAGGTACCGATACTGATCCCATCAGCGTGCAATTTTGGCCCATGTTATGCATGGGTTCAATTTCTTCCCACTCTAAACATTGAAAACCACAACTAGGGACTAAAATATATTTAGGGATAGTAAAGTAAGAGCTTACACTACCTCTCTTCCGACGAACGAGCTAAAACACGACGCTGATGAAAAAATTGAACATTGGCAAGGATGGTGGTGGTTGAGGCTCCTTGTATGGATTTGGTTGGCTTGGTTGGTGTATTTGTGACGTGTGAGGAAGGTTTAGTATGAGGGTAGCACAATTTGTAATTGGTTCACTGTTGGAAGAGAAACCCACCTTGAAATCTCACTTTATCTCTCTAAAACTCTACTGATGTACTCTAGCTCTCTTCTCTCCTTACCTTACTTGTTTTTCTCAGTGAGTTCTACGTGGTTGGCAGGGTAGAAGGTGGAGGAACAGAGTGGAGGTATTTATAGGGGTTGGAAGAATGTGGAGGAGTGGGAAGTAAGGGATAAGGGTGGAGATGATGGGGTTTAATGGTGGATGGAATAGGTGGCATGGATAAGGGTTATTAGATGGTGTAGGGTGGTGTAGAGGGCAGGGGTAACGCGTAGGGGCCGATTTTTATGGGTTATGGGTGTAAAGAGTATAGAAGGGTGGAAAATGGAATGAGATAAGGTGGAATTTATGGTTGATGGGATGGGTATAAGAGATAAAGGTATAGGGTGGAGTAGGATGTGGTAGGGGTGTACTATAGGGTGGAGTAGGATGTGGTAGGGGTATAGGATGTGGTAGGGATGTGGTAGGGGTGTACTATGGCTGGGTTTTTACAAGGATAATGTTGGGGAAGATGGTAGAATGATGATGTTAGAGATGGATGAAAGGTGGTGACGTGATCGGAGGAGAAGAGATATGGTGGAAGATGTAGGTGATGATGGGGTTTGAAGTGATGGTTATAAGATAAGAGGAGGAGGGGTGGTCGGTTGAAATGGGGAGAATTAAGAGAGCAAATTGGTTCACCCTCGCGAGGGTGTACCATTTTGTGGCTCACATTAAGAATCAAAACCGTTTATTTTGTCTAGATTCATTTTTTAGGAGCCTATGCAAAAATTAAGTTCAATCCAATACCAGTGAGCTCTTGATGTAAAAGTTCAATTATTTTAGCGAGAATTTTAGAGAAAAATAAATAAAACTCTAGATGAAATAGTTTTCTTTTTATCTGATTGGGCTAAATTTTTGCGTGGTCTCCTAACATATGAATTTCGACATAATGAATACTTTCGATCATCGAATAACGATACAAACGATATACCCTCTCTGAGGGTGAACAAATTTGCTCTTGGAGAAATAAGGGTAGTGGTATTATATATGGTGATGTGATGGGTAAAGATAGGGTTATTATGATAGGTTTTTAGGTGATTATGGTCCTAAGAGCAAAAACAGCAGCTAAGCCAAATATTTGGCCACAATACCTTGTGTACAGTACATATAGCCACCCTGTCACCATCAATACTTCAACAACCTATCCATTTTACCTTACCTTTTATTAAAATATTATTTTTTCGTTTATCAGACGACATTGTTCATCGTCATCTACCTCTACCTTTTCGTCGTCGCTCTACACGCATACACGCCCTCTGTCGCCGTCATCGTCCTCTACCTTGGCCGATGTCGTCGCCCAGATCGTCGCCGTCGTTCGTCGACCTGTGTGTTCGTCGCCGTCGATCTAGTACGGGGGTGCCTTCGTCGATCTGAGAGAGAGAGAGAGAAAACAATAAAAAATTGGGTACCTGATGAACAGTGGCAGTGTAAATCTACCTAGGTACTGTTCATATATGGCTGGTGAACAGTAATTTACACTAGCTGATGCACCTCCATTTTCATCATTCTCTTGTCTATTTTACCCAAATAGCTATTTTACACTAGCTGCTGGTGTTGCTCTAAGTGATAGTTTAGAAAAACTATAGGGTCCTAAGTGTAATTAAGAGTAATAAAAAATAATCCAAATTTTTATTAAAAACATAATCATAGTTTCCATTTTAAAAATTTGAATTATTACAATATCTATCAAATAAGATTCATATTAGTAGATTAAAAAAATTGCTATAAACTAAAAAAAATATGAGAGATGTGAATGACAAAAATGGACAATATTTATTGGATGAAGGGAGTATTACTTTTGATTTATTTCTAATAATATTGATCTAGATTCGACCCCGGAATCGCTCAGATGTGATTAATTTTTCATAAGGGTATTGAATAGTTACAGGGAAACGATTGACGTGGGATAAGGTAATCATGAAACTTTGACCAATGTACCTTGCAGTTTGTACTGTTTGTTGACCGTTTCATTTTTCAAGGAAAAAATTGACCACCCTTCTTTATTGTCTAATTACTTTAAATATATACAACTATATATATTTAAAATATTTATTATTAAAATAATCGGCTGTTATGAAATAATAATTTCGATCACCAAAATAACCAGAAGACACATAAAAAAATATTATTGATCTACTTATAAAAGGATATGTCTTTCACTTTTCAAAGAAAAAATTTACCACCCTTTTTTATTGTTCAATTACTTTAAATATATACAACTAGATATATTTAAAATAGGGAGGAAAAATTCAATTTGCCCCCCTGTCATCATTACCTTGGTTAAATGTGTTTTACTATATGACAAATGAAGCGAATTTCTTCCAATACGTTGGTGACGCATGACATGGTACCAATAAGATAATCAAACACAGTCACCAATGGCCCAACAATATGCCTTCTCTTTCATTTGACAAACATAGTTCCCTCCGTCCCATTTTGTTTGTCAACTTTCAAAGATTATTTCTTTGGTCAATCACTTATATCTTCTAACATGAATGTAAAAAAAAAGCCATATGGGTTATGTTTGATAGTTGTCAATTAGTTCTAAAATAGAAAAAAAATCAAAATTATAAAAAAATATTTTAAATTAAAAGATAAAAACCAAAAAAATTGACACGCTTTTAAAATTGACAAAAAAAATAAATTTGAGAGTTTCTCCTATTAAAACCATTGGCAGTGCAAAATCATAAAAAAAAAAAACCAATTGTTGGGCCCATAACTACGCATGCATCACCAACTCACGGCCCACACTCCACTCATTTCTTTCTTTAATCTTGTCTTTAGCCTTCGATTTTCCCACCTAATCCCCATAGACTACGTTCAAAGCTCGCACAAATCCAGAATCAAAATTCCAGTTTTTTCACTTATCATAAAGTCATAGGTAAATTTCATTGGCCTCCCTTGTGGTTTCTAACAAATAAAGAAACCTACCCCGAGGTTTTGATAATTATACTGACATTCCTTCACTACTTGTTGTCTAGATTTTCTCCCATTTCGTTAACTAGACACTAACGGCGTTATATTTTGCTACTAAATGACCCAAATACCCCTGAATATTAGGTTAATGCATTAAATAATTGAATACATGTAAAAATAGCTAATTGAATACAACAAATATTAGTTTTCCTTCTCATTGGTGTCTTTAATATTAAAATAACATTAGTTAAATTACTTCTTCGAATTTTGGTATTTACTAATACATCTTACTTATTATTTTCATAAATCTTTGTTTTTTCTAAGACAATTAGTTTTAGATATAATGAGTTAGGATGATACATGTGCATTTTCTTTAAAAAGATACATGCAAGAGACAAAAAATTAGAAGATTACATATAAATTACTATAGAAAATAAACCGTTAATAAAATATAGAATGAGCTAGTAATTATACAAAGTCTATAATATATAATCAGGCTGAGTTTCCACTAATTTTTTTTCGTTATTTTCGGTATTCTTGCACTTATATTCTAATTTCTAACAAGCAAAATACCGAAACTATTATAGTGGAAATTCACGCTTCATCTTATTTTCGGTATTCTAGTACTCACATTCTAATATCTAACAAGCAAAAATACCAAAAATATTGTAGTGAAAATTCAAGCTCCGTCTAATTTTAGCCCAATATTTAAAACTTCTAGTAAAATAGAAAAATACTTGATTTTCACCAAATATCTGAGGCCATTTCTAATGGTGTAAGTATTTAGTAACGAATACGGGAATCTATACGATATTTTGTAAAGTAAAGAAGGTCAGTGTAAATTATCTTGTATTTGTCAGAAACCTTAAGGTGGTCAGTGAAATTTACACTAAAAGTCAAAACAAACTCTGAAAGTAATTAATGCATGGCTCTGCTCTCTAGACCGAACGGAATATGATTCTCTTAGCCACTTAATGCAAGCTCACCAAATGTGGGCACATATAAAGAGGGCGTTACAGCTATCATCCACATTTATTAATTAATCTCATTAAATAACTAAAAGTGGCCAATAGAAAAAAAACTTTAATAAATGAAACTCCCAATTAATGATTGTAATGCTCGTTTTCAACCCTTGCGTGCACGCACATAGTATTTCAACTCAACCCGCAGCAACTTCCCCTTTTTAATAATACCAAAAACATCCCTCAAGTCATGTGCTTAAATCTCTAAGTAAATCACATTTTGCAACCGGTAATCCTACTGGTACAGAAAAAATTGCACAGAAAATGTACAAATCGCTCTCGGGGACCCACTTTTGGGTCTCACACGAGTGATCCGAATCGTTCATTATTCTTAGAACATTTTTCCGAGGGACTCCACAAAATTTCAGCTCAATCGGACGGTTAGAAGTGGTTAAACCAAAATCACACCGTTTGAAACCTCGGAAAAATGTTCTAAGAATAATGAACGGTTCGGATCACTCGTGTGGGACCCAAAAGTGGGTCTCCGATAGCGATTTGTACATTTTCTGTGCAATTTTTTCTGTACCTGTAGCAGGATCCTTTTGCAACCTTGGATACTTTTGTACCTTAATCCAGTTTTTTGGTTTTTTGGGGTACAAAAAACCAGAGTGCTTTGGGTAATAATCTTAATCCAAAAAACCAGAGTGCTTTGGGTAATAATCCAATAATCCAGATTATTCGTTTGTCCTTATTCAATCTTTTTTTTGCATTCGTTAGTTTTGCATCAAGATTTTGTGGTTTCTGAATTCCTCTCGACGAGACGAATCTAACAAGTATAAAATTATGGTCAGAACTCAATTTTTTTTGAATAAGGACAAACGAATAATCCAATAATCCATAATCTGGATTATTAGCCAAAGGAGGGAATAATTTGGATTAAGTTTAAGAAAAAACCAAACCGGTTTTTTGGATTATTTGACAAAAAACCAATAATTTGGATTAAGTTTTTTATCCAAAGGAGGCCTTAGTTTTATTGTAAGGTCTTAGTCAAACACCTTGAAACTTTGAGTTTAAGTGTTTTTAATGTAAATTTTTAGTTCTTTGTCGTTCGATTCGGATGATGGAAAGAGAGTAGGAGCAATTCTTGCAAAAGTTTCTGCAGTTTGTTTCCATTCGTGTAAAAAATTCTACTAATTAATGTGTTTGACACCAATTTTGATCTTGGCTTGGGCAAAAAATGTGTAGAAATGTTTAAGATATTCATTTATGTGAAGCAGTAGTCATTGCAATTTTAAAATTTGACAAAAACTACTGGCGAACACTCTATTGATTGGCCGGACGAAAGGTAATCACGTGAATCTGCATGGAAGAGCAATGAATGGAAGCGTAAGGTGCTTACTTATAAGATACAATGTACTTGTTCCCCCCTTTTGAGAAATATAAAACTATGACCTCGCAACTACAACTCCAAAAAAACAAGCAATCAAGGAAGAGTTCCTGTTTAGTGTTCAATTCGCCATCGCGTGCAATTCCTGATTAGATCTCGAGAAAAAATACAAGAGTGCAGAGTGCGTTTACACAAATTTGAGACAAAATGCAAAGCTACTTTCTCAAGAATGGAAATGAAGGAAAGCAAAACAGAAGAAAGTAGTACTCCAATATACACAAAAAATAAGGAAAAAAAAAAGCCATCGAAAGAACCTCCAGCCTAATAGCACAATCTGAATTTCAATTTAGCCACGGTTTTAGGAGTCAGCTTCCTACAAATATCGTCCGAAAAAGCAAAAATAAAAGAACAGAGTTAACAAAACAATCACCCTCCGACAAGAAAAATTACACAAGCCACACAACTAAAACAAGGCGTGCCTTGTCAATCCCCCTCCCCATGACTTCGGGAATTTTTGGACGGCTCTGATTACGCACTACCACTACCGAATACTGATTCCCCCTCTCTCCCTATGTACAAAAACCCCTATCAAACTTGTCTGTTAGTACTAAAAATAACAACACCACAAGGCTAACAGGGTTTCCTAAAACCCAGATCAAAAAAAAAAAAAGGTTTCCTAAAACCCCCCAAAAAAACCCAAAAATTCAAAAACACGACACAAAATCCGAGTCATATTTTTCATCCATCAAGAGAACAACAAATCTTGCGGTTGGCAGAGTTCTTTCCTCAGCTTTTGCGAGAAAAGCCTGCACGCATCAATACTCAAATCAACCGCCGCAGACAAAGCCACAAACGCCGCTGCGTCCTCCGTGCAACTCACGTGCTGCACGCTAACCTCCACCGTTGGTTTACTGCACTTGCTCCCTTCCCCTTCCACGTCAGCAGACATCACAAACCCTCTGTACATGCAATAAGGCCATAGCCCGTATCCATAGTCTCCACTCCCCCTAGGACTACACCCCGGTGATGTGCCATTTCCAGGTGTCGACTTCCCATTGGTTGAACCGGCCGAACCGAGGTCGATAATGAATTTGCCACCCTTGGTTAAACTGAGGGTGGACTCGGCTAAGACGACGCCGGTTGAGGAGTTATCGGGGATTAACTCAAACCGGTAGCCGAGGCCGTCGTGAGCACCGCCGCGCTCGCGCCAGGCCTCGAGGCGGCCCCAGGGCTTCCAAGTATTGTCGCCGGGGCGGAGGATGAGCCAGGAACCGGGGTTGGACCGGCTGACCCGGTCTGAACCGGGGGAAGCAACGAAGGGGGTTACCATTGAGGCTGCGGCGACAGGCGAGCCGGAGAGGTCGTGGACCGTGATTGACCAACCCTTTCGTTCCTTTCCTGGTCTCTCTCTTTCGCTTCCGAATGAACTTAACCACCCCCTTGAACTGCTTGTTTCGCATTGCAAAGATCTGTATACAACAAATTTTGGAAAGATTAGGACATGTTAATCTAAAGGATTGAAGTTGATTTAAGGTACATAGAACTAGATTTGTTAAACCCTCAGCAAGCAAGGAACAAAATGTCAACAACACTCTGACACAGACCAAAGTGCACAAATTCAAGCACAAATATATTCCAAACCATCCAATTCATGCCTGGCCCATATCCAATGGCGGGGCTAGAAATCGAAGTCGGAGGGCACCAGCTTATAGGTCATATCTACTGTTTGAGACACATTCGTGACGATTCCGAACATATCTATGTCTCAATTGGTATAGTTTTCATTGCTCAAATTTCAAACTAGGGGGCAGCCATAATGGTTTGAACTATACGATTTTTAAGTACTCCTATCAAAATTGAACCATTGAAGCTTTACTCAAAGGAACTGAAAAGAGACTGAATCGTAGAGGAGTAAAGTTTTGGGACCAGGCTGGTAGTCTAAACAGAGTAAGTCTCACGACTTCATTTTCAAATGACAGAACAAGTGTAAAGATTAAACGTTCCTGTTCAGTGTTCAAAATGTAATTTGAACGCAGACATAAAATGGCTTTACCGTACAATTCCAGCGACCTTTTGCGTTCAAAAGTTCAACTGTTCATAAGTTTTTTGGTCGAAAGCATCACCGTCTAGTTATACATGCGTTTGTTTCCCGGGAAAATTGAAAGGAAAGCCAAAAATAAACAGTCAATTGAACATTTAACTCCGTAAATATCCAAAGGAAAACTGGAATTAAACACAAATCAACAGGGCATTTAAGAAAGCAAAAACTGAGGATTAAACCAACTGACCTAGACAATTGATTCCGATCAACATTGCTTCTAAAACTGAACTTGCACGTGAAAACCGGCTGCCGGATACTGCCTTGGATCTGGAAAACCTGAGGACTACACTCCGGCTCACCATCAAACTGAAACACAAACCTTGGATCAGGCTCCGCCTTCACATTCACATGGAACTGAGCGCCACTAGACCCCTTCACCTCCTTCCCAACCGAAATCCAACCGTTGTGAAAAACACAAGCCCTAGCCTCCGCTCCCGTTAAATCCAACGGCACTCTAACCTTCCCCAACAACTTCCCTGAGTTCACACCGCACGTGCTCCCCCTCCGCCCCGTGTAAATAGAGATCTTCAGGTGTAGCCTTTTGGCGAAGAGAGATTTCCCGGCGAGTTTGTTGAGATCGGATTTGCTGAGGTGGAAGGAGGCGGCGGCGGCGGCGTGGGAGTGGTTTTGGTCAGACGGGGACTGGTTCTGCGAGGGGATGTAAGGAACGACGGCGGTTTGGTGAGGGAAGGTCTTGAGCTTGATTTTGCAGAAGCACGGGGAGGAGGAAGGGTGCACGACGGAGCGAGCCGCCTTCGATGCTACCGGTATCTTCAGGGCCAGGTTTGATACGGTTATGCGTACGAATGGACATGGATCCATTGCCGTTCCGGCCGAGTGAACTCGGTGAGTCAAACTCAGACTAGCCGGAGAACAGAAACGGTTGTGTAGAGAGAGCGAGAGAGAGAGAGTAGTAGTCAAGGGAGAATGTGGTGAGGTTTTAAAGGTAGAAGAATACCTAGGGATGCGTAATCACCACCCAGCCAGCACTGTCTTCATCATCGTTCTCGTTGTTCTCTCTCTCTCTCTGACTGTAACCTGCAGAGAGATGGTGAGGATTTCGATAACTGAAAACTCGAAAACAGACCCCCCCCCCTCTCTCTCTCTGTATCTATTTGTCTAGTTACTACTCCTATGTGTTTCTCTCTCTCTCTCTCTATATCTATAGATGCTGAGTCTTGCTAGAGAGAGAGTAGTTGCGAGAAAAAAACAGGGGTAGCTGTTGGACAACAGCTGGGTACAGGCTGTCGATAATATTTGCCAGTCGGACCAGAACGAAAACGTAGGCTCCATGTCTTCGTAATTTGTAAATGACTGAATTGCCCTTGCCAGCTCAGAAGTCGTCTCACCCTTTGATTGGAATCTCGGTGTTTTATATATCCATTTGCTTCTGACACGTGGCGTGTAGATAGTGGTCGAAGATGGGAGGTAAGCGGGGTCCAAAATGGGGTTGGATGGCTTTTGCGCCGTTGATTTGGTAACTAACTTTGATCAAATGACAAGTGCATGGGATAATTGTAGGTCTGTGTAGGTGATAATTTGACACTGCAGCTCTTCTATAACTATATACCATACGAGAAAATTTTGGGTGCGGATTGGGTAGGGACACGTGGTTCCCGACACCCAATTTGAGCTGTCCAAACACGTTTTGGACGGCTCAGATTTGAGGGTGGCATTTTTGTAATTTTCGGGAGCAAATTTACCCTATCAGATCTGAGCCGTCCAAAAAGTATTTTGACGGCTCAAATTGGGTGTCGGCCACCACTTGTCCCTACCCAATCCGCACCCAAAATTTTCTCATAACCATACACCTAGAAAAACACAATACACACCCTCACTCACGTGGCCCCACACACGACACTAATGTGTGATCCTTCCTAGTCCCTCAAAGACAATTTTGTCCAGGTTATTTTTGGGCCCTCTTTGGATAATGTTTTTCAAGAATTCTTTCAGAATCAAATTTAAATTTTAATCGGTATCATTCAATATAATTTGAAACACATTTATCTCAAGAAAAGTGAGTTTACAAAAGAATGCAGCGCAGGATAAAAAAAAATGTACTCTTTTTTTTTTTTTTGAGATAAATATGTTTAAAGAACCAGTGAAACGATTCCCGATTTGAATAATTTTTGCTAGCTTAAAATTATCGACGATGTCTAAAATATTAATGATCATGACCATCAATGAACCCGGGAGGGCTTGGATGGAGAAAAACTTCTAGGCCGTTCAAAACACTTTTAAACGTTTGAGATTGACGCTCAACACCACGTGTACTGTGTACACTTACCCGGTCGGCATCGCAAATTTTTCTGGTAAAGATGAGTGGGGGGTTATTGCATTTGACAATTTTTGGATGGGAAACGGTGTTGGATTTTACGTTCGTTGAGACGTGGCTCTCTAGATTGTTCGTATCAGTCGTGGGATACAGCAGGAGAGTGATCCGGCCCCCACAGAGTTTGACCCAGAAATGTCAGTTGGGTGCAATTGTTGGACTGGACCAAACTGGTCTTCTAGCCCAATGATTTTTGTATCACCACCAACTTTATTTTTACCAGCAATGGTTCTTGTCGAAGATACTATTAACATGGGATCTTTAACGTTGCCATCACCCGTCGTGTCTCGGTTTAAAAATTTTAACCCGATTTCCTTTCGAAATTTGTATTGAAAAGTGAAAACGCTCTCTGTCGGGCTTCTCATAAATTTTATTTTTCCACAACATTTTTACAGTTCTGCACTAATCCAACTCTCTAATCCAGTATTTAAAAAAAAAAATTTGACTACATCATCCGAACCCAGATTAAAAAAAAAAAAAGGCTACATCATCCAAACTGGTTTTGACAATCAAAACAATGAGACCAAAACAAGAATAATTGACAATTCTAAAATTTAAAGTGCGTTTCAAAATTTTGAAAAAGTTTTCTGATTACAGTGGCAGCAATATTTTCCGCTTTCCGGAAAACAATTTAAATTCAAAACTTAATTAACTTCTATTTTATTCAAGTCAACTAATGAAGGGCAATCTCGAAAAGTTAAAAGTTTTGGATAACATTATGTATTATACATAAAATGTTGAAATTTAAAAGTAGGCCAAACTTTTTAGAACGGATGGAGTATATATTCAACTACCTCAAAGTCATGGGAAAACGTGGCCTAATGGCTGTGTACGTAATTGCTGGTGTAATGAGGTTGTGGGTTCAGTTGCTAGGGAGAGGATTAAGACCCTTCATTGAAAAATTTGGCCCGTTGCTAGAGTCTGCGGTGGTTGTAGTTGTGAAGATGCATGTGATTAGGGTAGGTTTTGGGTTTCTTGGGCTGGTCCTCTCTCATTGGAGGCTTTGGGCTTTAATGTATTATTTGGGCATCTTAGGCCCAAAGGGTTTATGAGGATTGTATTGTTATATCCGGCATTTTAGACCCATAGGTGTTGTGTGCGTTTCATTGTTATATTCGGACACTTTTGGACCTCAGGTGCATAGGGCTTTGTCTTTTTGGCTATACTTTTCAACTTTTGGTTGGATCCCCTTCCCCTTCCCCTAATAAAATGTTACTTTTGCCGATCCCCAACAAAAAATATATATATATATATTATTAACCTTGATTTTCTTGTATTCATGTTTCAGTGTGTGTGTACCAATTAAGTACTATCTTTTAGCCATGTATCTATTCATATTTTCTGTTGGAATGGATATAATTCATGTCCAAATAAACAATTTCCCATTATATGAATTCGCAGCTTTGAGGTCCAAATTGGTCACACATCCAACCAAATCCACCTCACCATTCTTGCAGCTTGCTTCTTCACACATATAACATGCCATTCATGATTTCAACACACCAACTTTCTGCATATATATAGCATGGTTCCAAACTAACAAATAGGTGGGCACAACTGTTGAATATAGTTTTAAAGAAGTTGATGACATACGAAGTAGACTTTTTTTTTTTGGTCTTCTTGTGATAACCAGATGTCCGGGCTAGCTTGCGCACATCTCAACTAATTCCGGGGCCTTTGAGATAAAGACCGGGCATAACTCCAGTGCCCTGAAGAGTTTACTAGCAAGGGAAATCGAACATGAGAAATTAGGTGGAAGCAAACCCCTAAATCCCAAAACAAGAGACCTACATTGAGGACTAAAAATTTCTAAATTTCAAGGTTTGTGTGTTTTCAAAAAGAAAAAGGTAAGTAATGTTTTTGCTAAACCTATCCCATGCTTTCTTTCTCCATATAGCATGGTTCAAAACTGGAGTAACAAACTAACAAATAGGTGGCACAACCATTTTCTACTGCTTTTACGGCCCGTTTGGATAGGGTGTTATAGGGGGCATAAATATAGAGAGTGTTATTTATGCTCGGATCCACACATATGGAATGGTTTGCCAACAAAAGGTGCAGGAGTGTTATTAACACCCTAGGGGGTGTCCATAAATATGACCCCCCTAATACCCCCAATAAAATTACCATTCTACCCCAATTAATACCCCCACCTTACCCCAATTTTGCTACTGTTTGTTTGCTGCTAGTGTAATTTGGGGTATTTGGCTTTGCAATATTCTTCTGATAAAAGAAAATAGTACGTCCGCACATAGTTTTTTTATTTTTTTTACCAAATTAAAGTACTAATAGAGATCTTTAATTCGATACAAAAATATAAAAAATTATATACTTTAGTATTTGAAAAATTGTGGTCCGAAAAATGCACATTTGTTTAGATCTTTACCTTTTACACCACTAGAGTTGTAAAGATCTTTAAAAAAAGTAAACATCTAAATTAATTTTTATAATAAAACAATTAATATAAAAATTAATTACAATTAAATCTTATAGCTTAATTAGTTATTGAATTTCAATAATTAATTAATTAATTAATGGATTTATCTAATTAAAAAAACACATAACTAATACGAATATGCACACAAGGGCAAAAAAGTCTTTTGACAGCTTTTTACATCATCCACCCAAACTTAATCCCCTTTCTTACAAAACCATCCAAACCAAGTAGTACTTATACCCCCTACTATCTTATACCCCCTCCTCCATAATGACATATCACTGTGGGGCTACCCTCCATATATATTACCCACTACTATCTTATACCCCTCCATATACAGTACCCCTAAAAATAATCCGGCATCCAATCGGGTTGTTAGGAGGTTGATGACAACATGAAGCAGTTAGGTCGAGGCAACTCATTAATTTCCGAATCTCAGGGTTTCTGTGTTTTCTAAAAGAAAAATGGTTTCCGACCAGAGCTCCTCACTCAGTTATTTCCGAATTTCAGGGTTTCTGTGTTTTCTAAAAAAAAAAAAAGTTTGTTTCCGACCAAAGCTCGTAACTCAGTTTGGTCGTGCCATCAGCCATCAGCTGTGCATGCCGAGGCCTACCGTAACAAAGCACAAACCTGCTCATAAACATGAACCAAATGGGTTCCTTGAACGGAAAAAACAAACCAAGCAAGCAATAATTCTTACGCTAGAAAAATTCTCAGGATAACATCTTCAAGCAAATACAGTACAAATAGCTCAGGTGGATCTCAATTCCCAAGTTATACACAACACACAGAAGTGAGCAGAAAATAACATCCCTAAAGAGTCTTTAACAAAGCATCCCCGTGCCTATAAACATGGAATTTGGAAGGTTTCTACACCATTTGAAAACAACTCCTAATCGTCTTCTCTTTCCGGGGGAGGACCGCATGGCAAAAGCATTTTCTGCAGAGATTTTAAGAACAAACACAGAAAACATTAAGATGCTTTACAACGTCAAGACTACAATCATCCTGCGTAAACATTAATAAACGCTATATTCTAGTGTTTTGTTAGCTAAAAAACAGAGCCATCTCAGTGAGAAATTTTACAACATTCTATGCAATCGACATGTAAATTTCTTCTCTATGATACACACACATGCAGTCTTATGTAAGATAAAAGAAGTTTTCTATCCCAATATGTTCAACTTCTGTAGAGATAAACATGCGAGTCATACAGTGCACTTCATGAACAACAGTAACATTGTGTCTGAACATTGCAGAGGCTTGCAAAAAATGACTTTGAATATGATGAATTTTAGCATGCCTCATAATGGATATTCTCAAAAATTGTACTTAGCTCACAAAGGTGTTAATGAGTATATTTATTTCGACGTTCGCCAGATAATTAAGTGAACACATCTCCTTTGTACAAAGTTCCAACTTCTATGGAGTCATAGGGTACAGAGACGAAGATTATCATGCACTTAATGAATACCAGAAACAAAGTCCATATTCTAGAAGTCAAAACTAACTTGGAGCAAGATCTCCTTGGAGATTAAAGTTCCATCCATCTCTATGTCAATAGACTCGTAAATGACTTCATATACTCCACTAAACACCGAAGTCATCTAATCGCAACATTTCCAATTAAGAGAACACTAAGCCCCATCTGCAATTGCAATTTCAAAATTCCACTCTCAAAGTAAGTAAATGATGGGCGACTACATCACATGCAACTGCCTTAATTGACAAGTACTAAACAAATCGCAACTTTGGTCATAAATTGCGAAGACATGTATTTTCATGTTTAGCATCACTAGTACTGTAGCACATGAAGCAAAGTAATGTCTGATTGGGACATCTCTAGTGCACTACCTAAAAGAGTACCCTAAAGTGCCCTAACTAGTTAGCTAAGAAAAACTCAAAAAATGATCTCTAGTGCACAAAAATTGACTCCCTAAAATCTTAGGTGTCACCCCTCACTCCCTAAAGTGTCCTAAGTCACTACCTAAATTTGGGGAGAGACTTAAGGGGAGAGAGAGAGAGAGAGAGAGAGAGAGAGAGAGAGAGAGAGAGAGAGAGAGAGAGAGAGAGGAGGGAGAGAGAGAGAGAGAGAGAGAGAGAGAGAGACTAAAAGATAATGAATATATGTATTGGTAGCCCATTAAAGTACATTCTTCATTAGCTAGCTAACTAAGTTCTTAGCACATAAAATAGGGCCCCACATGTGTTTAGGTGTACACTTCAGCAAACATTTTTTAGGTAGTGCACTAGAGATGGCCTTACACTTATTCCTAACAGTGTAAAGCACCATATCTCGAAGCACGTGGCTTACTTCGTCCCTAGTGCCTTACACTTATTCCTAACAGTGTAAAGCACCATATCTCGAAGCACGTGGCTTACTTCGTCCTGTTCCCATTCCACCTACCAAAGCCATTCACACTCCGGGTATCAAAGGTAATCAGGAGAACTCGGCAAGTTGGATAGCATAGAAGTCAGGAGATATAGAATAGGATAGAAGACGGACAGGTGAAAAGCAGGAAGAAGAAGTTGTCCCTCCTTATTTTTTTGTAATAAATCCACTGCCTAACTTCTTCAAATGTCAAACCTTGTCAGAACTCACTGGTGAGACATGAAGAATTTCAAAAATGAAAAAATGTTATCTACTGAACCCAATTTTCACGATATCTAATCTCCTCTATTTACCTACTAAGGAAACACGAAACCAAATGATAATGTATCATAACGTTCTCTTCACACAAATATTGTGATTAATCAGCAATCCACCTACAGGATCCCGACACCAAGCTTGACAAGGAGTGGGATATATAAGCACAATAGTGGAATTTGAAAGGCAAACAAAATACATGACGTCCGTCTCAAAGCAGATATGAGTGCACAACAATTTCAAAGCACTTTCATGAGGAACAACTAAGCAAAATAGAATCATCAATAAATCACATGAAATAAGGTGGCCAAATGGAGCATATCGTCATTGCAAACAGAAAACTATAACAATGACAAGTGTAACATGTTACGAACCTGCATAAAATTGTAGCGTTCTCTTCCAATTGATTCATTTTCTGCAACGGCAAAATAGGCTAGCATTGGGTAGTGCCCAACGTATGAAGCATAGCTGTCCCGTTGAATGTTCACAGCCCATTCACTGAACAACAACAGACCCAAATGTAAGAAGAACAAGCTATAAAAACAAGCTGTATATATATTGTCAAAAATTTTAAAGGACTTGAGTATATTACAATCTATGCAAGTCTGCATGCCCTGTTCCAACATATTTAGCTTGCAGATGCTCAAGCTGGGAATTGATATTAAATCTATCACTCGCCTGCATGGCCTGCATGTATAGAGACCAACCATAGTTACAACAGAGAAAGAATGAAAACCTGAAGCTAATACAAAGCCAGAAGAAACTCCAGTGCAGATATTACTTAGTTTGGGGTACCCGTAGTGACCCAAGTCACTGCGCACCCGTAGTGACCTCAGTTGTGGGCCTCTATAATCAGTATTTGGGATTGGAATTGTCCATTTTTACATCAACAACATACCCATTTTCATCTTTCATTTGATGTCCCTTTTTTCCTTTACCGTATTGATTTATAATTGCAAGTCCATTTAATAGCTTGAAATCTACGGAGACAACCATTCTCCCATTTCTTCACTGTTTAACTTGAACTCTACGGAGACCACCACTGTTTTGCTAAGCTAAAAACTCGCATGCATAAGAACATCTCACCGCAGAAGTCCAAACTCACCTATTACCTCGATCGGACCACTCACCCAAAAAATCAACCTAGCCAATAATCTTAAGCAACAGGAAATGCTAATACACCTGACAAATGACATCAAAGAATGCATGTTCCGAAACATGATAAACCCACGTTCCAAAATGCAAATTTACCAATTTCTAAAAATATTGGAAATTGCTAAATTGTTAGTTTTAGATAATAAGAATCATAAAATTATTCCATAGTGTTTATCAATTGAAAGAAGTGCACTCAAATATGTAATCTATAGGGGTCTGCCGCTATAAACCACAACCTAAAGAACGTTTGTGTCCACTTCCCGTCCTGTTCATTGTACCAGCATCCCGCATACTAAGTAACATAGGACAATTACCTGGTGTGGCTAATTATCACCCTTCAAAAGCCCAAAACTACATTTACTCACACAGCATTAGAATTCTCAAAATTTATCCCTCAGTTTCCTGCTACCCAAACCCAAGTAGAGGGTTAAGGCCCAGAATATTCGATACGAACAGGGACGGAGGCTTATAGGGGGTGGTGGCACATGCCACCCCCGGTTCCCGAAAAACAATTTTTTTACACTAGTGAAAGTCAATAGGGTAGTTATCGATAATCAAATAACTTGATTTTTATGTAGACAATGGAAATATAGTAATTGAAAAATTAAAAGGTTCCGATCATATAAATAATATCTAGGAAAATGCTAAACACTGCTGTTCGGGTGGAATTTATACAAGATGCGTCAATATCTGGAAAAAGTTTATTAATATCTGTAAAAGAGTAATGTTATCCGTGAGATGTGTATTGAAATCCGAACTTATTTGTCTTTATGCTTCTATTATCATCTGCCTAATGGGTAGGAATGGCAATGAGGCGGATTGGGGCATAACCCGAACCGCACCGTGAAACCATAACCCTACCCAAATCCGCCCCAATAACCGAACCGGGAGAGGGAAGTTGTCGCATTGGTTCGGGTATTTCCCAAACCGAATGGATACCCAGATTCAACCTAAAATCATTTCCAGATTCAAGCAAACTAAGATTCCAAGCAAATTCAACTATAAAAATCCAAGCAAAGGGGAGCCATGGATTTTCAACAGAGGAGAACAATACGCTTTTACAGAGCAAGAAAAAAAAAACATTCTAGTGCTCAAAACTACAAATACAAGCTGCATAGCAGGACCAGGAAAGGCCAAAAAATACAAGAAATTTCGAATATAAACCCACAAGCATAGAGCTGGAATACAAGAAATTACTAAGATCCCATCCATTAGTAAGTAAGAAGAAGGAAATACGATCTAGAGAGAGAGAGAGAGAGAGAGAGAGAGAGAGAGAGAGAGAGAGAGAGAGAGAGAGAGAGAGAGTACCATTAAAAGTGAAAAACGTTCTTCGAAGACGCGATTGATAGGAGAGAGAGGGAGAGCAGCGGCGAAGTCGATCGGAAAAGAGGGAGACAACGGAGAGTGGAGCCTGGAGGCGCTGCTTCTCTCTCAATTCTCTCACTTGTCAGAGTCAGAAGCCCTAAACCCGTCGAAACGAGGCAGACCAGCTTATGCGAAGTGCTTACACAAAATCGAGCTGAGTCAATTCGTTCCCAAACAAATTTACAATTCAGATTATGAATTATTGGATTATTCATTTTGTCTTTATTTAATTTTTTTTGCATTTGTTAGTTTTGCATCAAGATTTTGTAGTTTCTGGATTCCTCTCGACGAGACGAATCTAACAAGTACAAAATTATGGTCAAAACACAATTTTTTTTAATAAAGCCAAAATACTTGGATTATGGAGGAATCCAGAAACTACAAAATCTTGATGCAAAACTAACAAATGCAATTTTTTTTTGAATAAAGACAAAATGAATAATCCAATAATCCATAATCCGAATTATTAGCCAAAGCAGCTTGACCCGTTTATTAATGAACTGAGTCGGGCCATAACGAAATTGCCCTCAATATGTTGGCCGGAATCAAAATATTTATTTGGGCAATTATTATTATAAATAATAACAATAATAATAGCTGTGTTCACTTCACATTTTCAAAAAAAAAATTGAAAAGATAAAAATACGACCAAAAAAAGAAGAAGTAAAAACACTTCAAAACGAAGAAAAGTCTTTCTATAAACAAGAATTGGAGATGGTACTATTCATTCGGAGACAGCATAGGTGTAAATTGCAACTCTAACTATTAGACTCAAACTCAAGCAAGTTGTCTCCCTCCTATGTTTTACGTATTTGAGTTGCTGCAACTTGATATTGGTAAGGCAGCTCTACAATTAGTTTGACTTCGGCTTCTTAAGTTGAGTCTTGAGTTTCCACTATATTGTTTTTTAGTATTTTCGAAATTTTCAACGGTATTTAGTATTTCTCTTAGGTCATTTTTTTCACATATATAATTTGATTTGACATTTAGCAGAAACAACGTACACTTTTGACTACATTATAAAATGGTATTTTTAGTAAAAACTTGTACTGCAAAAAATACCGAAAAATAATACCATAGTAGAAAGTGGAAACTGTGGAAACTTAGCCTTAATATTTTACAATTATAAATTGGACCTTTTCCGTTCGGTTTTAACAACTCAGTTGCTAAAATCAAGGTTGATTTTAGCAAATGAATTCACCAGGTGCTAAAAGCTGGGTTGATTTTAGCAACTGAGTTGCTAAAATCATTTGAAAAACTCAGTCTCGACTTGCTCTACAATTGTAGGATGCATATAAAAACTAGGGGTGCACACCGGCCCGGTAGCCCGCCCATCCCGCCTAACCCAGCCCAATTTTTTTAGGGCTTGAGATAAATATTTAGGTCCTGTGGATCGGGCTAGGTTGAGATTTTAAGCCCGTTTACTAAATGGGCTGGGTTTGGGAAATTCCTCTAAGGCACAACCCAGCCCGGCCCGATTTAAATAATATTTTATTTTGATACTCTATATAGAAATTGATGGAGTTGGAGGGTTTTATCTTTTTTAGTACTTTAATTGCATTTTAATTTATAGGTTTGTTTTTAATATTTCTATAAGAACTTAGAAATTAAAGTATAACATTACAATTGTGAATTGTGATTGTAATCATTATTGTTGATTATTATTATTTTTTTGAAAGATATTGTTGATTAATTTATATTTGTGATACCATGCTTTAAAAAAATTAATGGGTTTGTTGGACGGGCTTGGGTAATTAGAATTTTATTTGGGTTGGGTTTGGACATATTAAATGAAGCCCGATTATAAATGGGCCGGGCTTGGGAATACATAAATCTCGTTATTATCTAGTATAAGCCTGACCCGAACCTAGCCCGGCCCGGTGTATGTACACCCCTTATAAAAACTGAACAAGAATTGGGCGGCCCTCAACTGCTAAAATGTAGTCGGAATTAATCAATGGGATGGGATGGGGTTCCACAACACTTGAAATAAGGTAAAATACTTAAAAGTCAGTAAATTAAAGCCAGTTTGTTCCACTAACATGAGATAGTTTACTGACTTTCGATAATTTTTGACAATATTATACTTATGCAATGTAAAATGCAACCCAACACTAATAATTCTGAAGGATAATTTGGACATTTCACAGTAGAAACTATACTCCCCACCCAAATTTTATCCTGGAACAAGTTGACTCGAGAGTGTGTATTTTTACTGTGAAATAATCTGGCTTAACGCGTCTTTGCGAACCTAAATAAGGTGTTGCGCTATGAACTCATCCTTTATAATGTAATAATCTATCCAACTCTTTGGAAACAAAAACAAAACCAAAGGATCTGCTAAAAAGATTAAAAACAAAAGGGAAGCCAAAACAAGAAACCAAAATGTTTTCTTCTTCCTCTTAGGAAAATTGTACCCAGTTCTTCTCTACCTAACCAATTTGGGAATGGGGTGGAATTGAGAAACCCCATTCAGTAGCCTGGAAAATATTTGCTTGGGTCCATGTATTTGGATCAAGGATCGGGATAAAGAAAAAGAACAAGGTAAATTTCACTGACACCCCCGAAGGTTTGTTTGCCTTGTTGGGATATGACTATAAGCCCTTTGTGGTTTCAATGTTCATTTCACGTATACAGGGGCGGTCCCAAGGAGGTGCAAGGGGGCATCCGGGCCCCTACACAACTCCAAATATCCTCACATATTATATTAATTTTTAAGTTAAGTAAGAAAAACTCTAGGGATCATTTACTTGTCAAAAAAAAAAAAAAACCTAAAATTTCAGGTTATCAATAATTTTTAGATTACGTGTCTAAAATTAAACGGTAGCTACGCACATGCACACAATATTGTCGTTTTTTTGCACCTCAAAGTAGCTATATATACTAATAAAATATATATTTTATTGTGAATATAAAAATACAAGTGATAAGCATTGCTAGCCACAAATGCTGCGTCGGCCGGTGTGTGTACATCTAATTAACAATTGTACACGTGATAGAAGTAGCCAAAAGTGTCTTCTTACGACAAATCCACCCTTTATAATAATAGAATAAGAATAGGAAGCTTTCAATTCTCAATTTTTTTACCCGAAAGTAAAAAATTTGTCATCTCTAACAAGAAGAACGTTTTTTGCTAGTAAAAATAAATAAGTTATTTTATAAATTTTACCCTTTTTTTTTTGGCCAAAACAACCCTTCCAAATCCAATAGGGCAAAAAAAAAAAAAGTCATATTGACCCAAAATAAATGAAAATTTTATTTTGCTTTGTATGATAAAAAGGTGCGAACTTTAGAAAAAGTCACATTTAGCTCATTTCATCACATTATTGGAGACAATTATTGATTGTGGTGTCGATCAAACACACTTAGAAACCACATGAGTTCATTGTTATTTCTCATACGTGAAGCGGTGAAGGGTATTTGCCGTTAAGACAAACCTCAGGGGGGGTGTCAATGAAAGTTTCCCAAAACAAAAATGGAATTCACATCCTCTATCCATAATCTGGTATTATTGCAACCCCAGAGGTTCCAGAAAGATGAACTCAATAAAAACTACCATAGGAGAAGGAAACACAAAGAACAATGGTGAAGCAGTGGATCCACATTTTTATAAATAAATTTGGAAGCCATAATTCTGGTACACATTAAGCCAACATATTTCTTGTTTACATTATTCATAATTGGCTGAGGTAGCTCCAATAAAACCCAACTGGTAAGTAAATCAAGGGAGGACAAAAATAATAATAAAGCCTATAAATGCAGGTAGTCTAATGGTATCAACTACACCAAAATAAGAGCAGTAGAAAAAAAACAAAGAATTTTACCCTATTATCCCCTCAGGACATGCTTCTTGAACCCTGGGGGCATGAGATAACAAGAAAAGTTAATCATCGAAGAGGCTCCGTTTCCCCATTTTCTTACTCCGATTCCTTGACGCTCTCACTTGTCAGCCATAGTTTCTTCTGGATCACAAGGACGAAATCGTCCCCGTCCTGGTCAGAATCCGAAGAGTGATCAGCTGTTGCCACCGCTTCCCAATGCAATGCTTGTAAGTACTTCTTTACGAATTCGATCACCAGTTGTCTATCCCGGATTATGATGAATCCAGTGGGCCTGAGAATACGATCCATCTCAAGTAGCAGATCCTCGGCACTACACCCTTTCTTCTCAACATCTGAAAACACAGTCCATGCATGAAGTAGATCATACGTCCGAGGGTACGTTGAGAAGGCTTCACACCTATAGACAAGTAAGCGAGTGTAATGCGTCAGAATCTTACAAATTCAAAATTTCCATCAAGCAAAAGGAAATTTATCACCTTAAGCTATTCAAATTAAAGAAAAAGAATGCCAATTAGATTAGATGAGTCAAGTTAGGAGCAATGATCACTGCACGCTAAGAAAATCCCATATCATTGACTTCCAGTTGGCCTCATTTGGCTGTGTAATGTTAGTACTCTCAGTTCATACTCCATAGCATTCCAAATACACACAAACACAGCTTCCCCCTTCCAAAGATGGTGATAAAAGAATCGACTATTTTGGTCTCCATAGACAGTCAGTAGTGACAAGCAAAAGACCATATTAAAGAGAGACCAAATTCGTGTTACGAATTATTGATGAACACGAATAAATTCTCCATTAATAGATTCCATACCAGCTGTGCACTGTTCCAATGAGGCCTCTGTCATATACTAGCTTGAGTGTGTTGGGTCCATCTTCAGGGACAACATTCATCACCCACACATCCTTTTCCTTCAGGGCAGCTCCAAACGACCCCAGATTTGCCTTCATGTCCATTACATTCCTCAGACTGTCTGATGTTATCTTCGGACTCAACAGATTCCAGTAACTCTCAACCCTTCGTCGCCACAATTCCTGAATTCCACCAGCAATAACTAAGCTTTATTTAACTGACTTTTTGTTCTTCATTGATAAGCATATTCGTGGGCAAAAAGCAGTAATTACAGAACGAAAGGAAAAGAGAAGAGAGAATAATGACTTAAAATTACCGTGTCCTTTTCAAACATATCATTAGAATACCCAAAATCAGCAAGACGAGGAGGCGGCGCAGTTAATCGACGTGGCCAAGGAGCCAGCCCGCTTCCCCCTGTTCTGTGGTCATCTGAGAAAGAGAATGAAAGTATTATGAATGCTTCTGAGCTCCACATCTTATAAATTGACCACATAATTGTTTACAGATATTTAACTGACGACGTCAAAGAACAGCCCAACACCAAAATTCTTTCCTTTTTTTTCCCCAGCAAAGTATCTTAAAGGATCCTAGCACATTTTTACAAATGGAGGGAACTGGCTAGCCAGAAATACAGGCCATGTTAGCTTCACACAAAAAATATAGCTTATGGACGCCAACTTTGTGCTCAAGAGATGCAGGACAACTTACGGCACACTCCAAATAACATATTCCAAAAGCTGCCAAACTTAACAGAAAGTATTCAACAATTGTAGGAATGATGGTACTTGAAAGAACACTTTGAGGTATGGGTCATATAGAAATCTATTCTTCGTATTCCAATCTTCAGCCATTGTTTTAATTTCTACCAATTGTGTTTAGAAGACCTAGATGCTAACCAATTGCTACCCATGTCCAGGCGACTTTGAACTCTGATCCTAGGCATAGTGTCCGCTTTTAAACATATTGAGAAATTTCAAATATAAAAAAAATGTTACAAGGTGACGTGGACAAGGGTGCATCTAATGAGTTTTGTATCTGACAAGAAAATGGACACGGAATCCTCAAACTGCACTAGTTCAGAGAGTATAAATGCGGAAAACCAGCTCCTTGCTCTAACCGAAACAGGATGGCATCACAACTTCTATCAACCCCAAGTACCTATTATCAGATTTCATGAAACTTGGGATTCACTACGTGCAACCTCTAAACATTTCGCTTTATCCATTCTCAAATCCACCGTGGTAGATGGGAGCTTTCAAAATCATCAACGCAACCGGATTTCAAAGAACAATTACTTTCATGCTGCACCTTTGGGCCAGCAAATCAAGGATGATATCTTTGACAGTGTGGGAGCTTAGGATCTCACATCTTATGACGGAAACAAATGACGACGGAGCAACCAAAGAAGATCATTTACAAAGCTTTAGGTAGTAAATCTTGATAGGAATACTAGCTCCCATTCTAACAGTTGTCAGCTTCAACCAACAAAATGGCATCGAAGGAAAGATCTAAAAGGCAGAGAGGGAATGAGTCCCACTCAGCCAGAACAAAGGAAAAATCCATAAGCAAAGAGATGGCAGGAGGAAGAGACTCAGCACTCAGAAATCTATCTCGTGGAAAATATGGATAGCCCTGTGTAGTTGTGCCAGCGACCCTAGTCTCAGTATGCAAAATGGCTCTCAGCTGCCACATTTTGAAGTAAAGTTTGGGTTCTACAAATATCTCTGTTCCATCAAAACCATTTGGTGTAATTATAAAACTGATTCATTTCTAATCAATGTCCACCCTTAATGGGCAGCCAGAAACAATGACTGAGAACCCAAAACAAAAATCACAGGCACCAAAAGTGAAAAGAGACTTACGATCAGAGTATGTTGTGATGCACGGTTCCATTGACACACCCCAAACTGCATCTGAATCATCATCAGCCCGGCAAAGTGGAGGTTGAGTACCAGGCTCTCTTTCCAGGTAACAGTCGTTCGATAAGGGTTTGACCCAAATGACAGTTTGGTTTTTTTTGGCAGCTATTTTCCAACACATTCGTTCGACTAATGCACTCATTTCTTTCCATATTCTTAGATCCTCTTCATCTTGGGCATATGCTTCAGGAGACGAGTAGGCAAAGTAGCCTCCTGGTCTGAGCACCCTATCTAACTCAAGAAGAAGGATCCCATCCCTTTGAAGCCAATCAATCCTACAACGAGAACAATGAGCAAGTTCAAATGATCTACTCGGATAAGGAAGCCTCTTTGTTCCCAGGACCCCAAGATATGCAGGAATTCCTCTCTCTAGGGCGAATTGGATCTGATTCTGATGCACATCGTTAGGAGCTAAGGACATCGTAATGATATCGGACGAAAGAAGATAAGCTCCAAAACTTGCAACTCCACACCCAACATCAAGAACTGTTCTTAACTTTCCATCATTGTTTAAATTACTGTTTGAAAAGTTGAGCATCTGTCAATCAACGCAAGTCAAATTATTGGGATGCAGAAGAGCCTGAATAAAAAGAGTACGACCGTGGCCGGAAAGGAAATTCAAAGCATAGGAGTCGTATCATAGAGTAAGAACCAGGAGTCTTACATCTGCAAGTGAAGCGATGTACTTATCTGCTCCGTAGTGGAAATGAGTGCCTCCTCCAGGAAAGACAATCTTCTCACCTTTGACAACCATCCAATTCTGGTCAGACTTCTCATGAGCAAGGTGAGTATGTGGGATATTTGCTTTCCAGACTTGATCCCGACTTTTAGGCCATTTGATTGGAATCTGAAACCAGGAACAAAACTTACTAAACCAATAATCCAATATAAAAGATTTCAATGCCACTTCAACAGTGTTAGGCATACTCTCACCTTGTACCCTGATGGTGGGGGTATCAAGCAATTGAATCGCCTTTCAGCTGGAGGGCAGTGTCTTTCGTAGTGCTCCATCAAAGCAAGATCCAGCTTCAACCGCATTTGGTATATGAGATTCCTGTCTAGGCAGGGAATCAATTCCGAATGCCGATCATCACAAACCTTCAGAATCATATCCAGATATATCAATGATTGTTAGCCAAAAGCCCAAAACATATCACTACATCAGACATAGGATTCATGGGGAAAAGGAAAAGCAGTTACTTTCCCTTTTTGGGTGGATTTTTTTTTTCCCTGATATCAATTAGGTTAGAAACTTACAGGGAAGCTCTTTGGAATGATACCGTCTTCCCCATCTTCCAGCCCAAACTTGCCAGATTCGTCTTGCTTACCACCTAGATCAGCATCTTCATCCCCACCCAAATAAGAAGACCCAAGTTTCCTCAATGACCGACTACCATATTCTAGAGCTGATTCACCTTGGCTGTGAGAGCCAAAATATACATACAGGAGAACAAGAAAGCCACCTACAGCACATACAGATGTGATCATGCGTTTCTTTTGTCCCCCATCTGATCTTCCCCTCATTTTTAGCCACCTTCTATGTTCTTCAGATGGAATCTCCACTCCAAATTCAGTGTTGATGCTTCAAAACAAGGATCTCATAACAAGGCCAACTTGCAATGATAAGCTTAACTATTTCATGCTAATTCACCACTTGGAGTATCCTTTTTGTCGTGCCTCTGTAATTCAACAGACCATGAAACACAATCATTGAGTGCAACATGTTGAGCAAAACAAAAAAAACAATCATTTAATTCACAAAGTAAACAGTTAAAAAAACAAAAATAAAAAGCGACTCCATGAAATAAGAATACATAACACAAATATACGGTGATTGTATGATGTTTCATAGAAAAATTTACCGCTTGAAATCAGTAGTACAATGCTACATTAAGATTCATAAATTATGTGAGAATTTCCTTGAAATGCGAATAAAGAAAATTGTATGGCAAATGTGAGTCATCCCAAGCGGAGTAGGATGTATTTATATTAAAGTTTGAAAGTAACAAAGACCAACACCCTTACAAAATCAGTTACTACCAGTAAAATTCCAAACACAAACAATCCAGTAAAGTTATGTTCACTCAGGACTACTTTTAAAATCTCCAGAAAACCAATTGATTCAAGAGTTTCATTGGACCAAGTGCTCTATGTTTCTAAGGTAAAAGTTGAGGGTAACCAACCAAGAAAAATTCAGGAAAGGCAGACAAACACCACCCACTCACTCAATTGAACCAAGAAAAAGTCCCCGTCTTTCTTTTTTCTTTATTCTGATGAATGCTACATAGCACCATTATTCTTGACCCTTTTATCCACAAGGTTCAGGTGGTGATAGGAAACGGTGAAAACAAAAAACCTGGTGACAGATCCCGTCTTTTCTTTTTTCAAGGGATCTGAAAAATCTGATATAGTAGAAAACTACTGGCACAAAATCGAACATAAAATTTTATTTATACAAAAAAAACCTGTCTCACTTCTCTTGACTTCCCACAAATTTTTTTGAGCAATCAGCAATCAACAAATGGTCAAAAAACTTTCAACCCAAGTTGGACAAATAGTATCATGCAAAACCTTCTACTGAATTCTAGGATAAATTTAAACTTCCCAGGTTCCACTGAATTGAACATCACATCCATAAAATAACATCTCCCCAAGAAACAAACTAACACACAAAATTTAACATTTGGCATTTCACTTTACTAGTCAGCCAGATGATAAAAGATGTATACACACAATTATTGATGTACAAAATAACAATGCTTTTTTAATAAAAACAATCTTTTCCACAGAAATGAACTTGGCATAAAAAAAAAAAAAAGAGTCAAATGACAGCTCCCCTAATAAGAGGATACTCACAGATCTACCATAAACAACAATAAAGACACACAATTCCCATGAGCAGCAATCACATATTAATTTCAAATCAATAACAAAACAGCTCCCCTAAAAACAACCCAATTTCGATATTTCATATCATCCGTCAGCCAGAGGATAAAAAAACGTAAACACACAATCATTGATTTACAAATTAACAAACATTTTTTTTTCCATAAACACAATCTCTTCCACTGAAATGAACTCAGCAATAACAAAATGACAACTCCCCTAATAAGAGGATACACACAGATCTACAAAAAAAACACAACAAACCACAACATTCCCATTAGCAGCAATCACATACTCATCAAACCCATTCGAATTAAATCAGATCCAACGGCTACATGAATACAGAAGACGAACTTACTATCAATTGGAGATCTATACGGATCTGGGTTGAACAATTGAGTAACGAAGAAGACGTGGGCAATGAGTGAAACACCCTTGCTCTTATCTATAATTGGAATTGCGTATCCAGATACAGTAATCGCTATAGATTATTCAGTAGACAGATAGATTAATGCAGACATTGACAGATGTGCCGAGCAAAAGAAATGGAGAGAGAGAGAGAGAGTATAGATCTCAGAGTTCTTACCTTTTCAATATGTTACTTCAAGAGGGAGAGAGAGAGAGAGGGAGAGAGCGCGAAGTGCTGCTGTCGATACGAAGAGATCTGGGAAGAGGAATTTTAGAGATAAATAAATAAATGGTGAGGAAAGAAAAGAAAATTAATAAAAGTGAAGAATTAAAGCTTACCAGTGTCGGCAGTGGTCGTCAATGGTCATATGCTATGTGATCCAATAATAGTAATTGATTAAACAAATTAGGAATAAGTTAATGCTGTTGGATATAAATAAGATTGTGATAAAAATATAGTACTTAATGCTATGTAATCTAATGATGATTAAGAAATTTTATAAGAACGCCGTTAAAAAAAAAATGAAATTTTATAAGAAAAATATTTTATACAACAAGACATGTTGAAAGATCATGACTAAAAATTATATATGTCGTATTTTTTTTGCTCTCATTATCTATTACAATAAATATGCATGCGTTGTCTCTATTATTAGGGATTTAAAATACAGGGACAACCGAAAGATTATCGCCAACCTTATTAAATAGCTTTCGAGAGCTTAATTAGAGATGTCGAATGGGCCAGGTGTCGGCTCAATTCATCTATTTCTGTGTTTCGTGCTGTGTTGTGCTGGCTTAGTTAATAATAGTGTCGTACAATGCCATGCTATTTTAGAATATTATCGACTTAGCCTCACACACGGGCCACTACAATCCGTGTCGTATCGTATTAGTGTTGCGCCGTGCCTATTCCCGTGCTTGTGCACAATCGGGTATTGTGAAGCTAAAAAATATTTTTTAAAAAATCCATGTTTTAAGCCCAACTATCAAGCCCGAGGGAAGCCCAATTCCTAGCCCATAAAAACCAACAGACAGGCCCATAAATCTGACCCAAAAATACCTTGCACCTGTAACATAAGAGATCTACCGACATTACAGCCGCAAAGGTATTGGCCTCCATGCCTCACTAAGAGAAAGTCAAACCTTGCAGTCGCAACATTTTTTGTCGCAACCGCAAGAATTTACCTTGCAGCCGCAAGGTCTAACCCTGCAGCCACAAGGTTTGACGCAGGTTTTCCTGACAGATTCTGCAGCTTTGGCATGGCTGTCCATGCCGAATTCACTCACCTCCCATCCGAAATCTAGCGGGAAATAACTCGTAGAAGGTTCCTCTAAGCCTATAAATAGGACCTTAAGCTTCTCATTTCTTACACAACAAGAATCCTCAAGAAATCCTTGCAAGAAAAACATTTGTTCTCATTGTTTTCCCTTTGTAAACCCCTTTTCTGAACCCAAAATTCCTTTCCGAAAATCAGCCACGAAAATCTAAAAAATATTAGTCTTAAGCCTACCTTCCAAAATTACCCAAAGCCTTGCCTTTAATCCAAGTTCTTCGAAGCATTAGTTAAGTAAAGTGCTTTTCGTGGCGAACGGAGTTTATACTTGCCGAATTTGTGATTTTGAGGGGAGCATCTGAACGTTGATCAAAAGAAGTTTAGTCTTAGCCTATTTTATCATTTGCGGTAATTATTCTTTCCTTTATACTAGCCTCATGCATTAGATAAAATATATTTCCTTGCTCCCTCTCCCGTACTTGTTAAAATCATCTTAAAAACCATTTTTTAAATCTCATAAATAATAAGTAGAGACTAATCATTTTGATTAGGCGAGATGGGTGCATTTTTCAAATAAAACCTTCCACCCCGTGACTTAGCTCTGGAACCAAGATCACTCTGGATGATTGCTTCGTTAGAAGTCCATTGATTTGGTTGGAAACACGCGAAAATAACGCAAACAAGCCTAATATCCAAAATTTCCAATTTCTTTAACATTTTTTGAGTAGGTGATCCAAAAAAAAAAAAGGTGTAGGGGATAAAATTTCAGGTGGGGCACATGACCCCTCTGGGCCTATGCTGCCTCCGCCCCTGGAGGTGGCAGCATAACTTGCAATAGTAGTGGGTGATTTTAAAATTAACTTCTATTTTATAATTCCATGCATCCAAGTTGTTTAAAATGTCAATATGTGGTCTCTCTCTCTGCCACATTATTTACTTCCATGTCCGCGTTTTACATTTTGGGAACCTATATCTATTCTTACAATTTGGTAACGGGTGGGATTTTTGTTGGCAGAGAGAAGATGGTGGTTGAGAAAATGGAAGAGCAATGGTGTTACTGTGAGCAAATTCGGACACAAGGCCATTTAGCTTGGTTAACCCATTCTGTGAGGCAATTGGGCAAGGCAAGTTAAGTCGAAGATGAAGATGTTAGCAATTTTCTGTAGGTGGGCCTACATAGATCATATAATTAGATATTGTATATTGTCGAATAAGGTTTGAGTGGTGTCGGTATTACCCATTAAGCTGTGATCATTTAATTAATGTGACCGGGTAATTGACAAATCTCTATTAGCACGTATTTGGGTTACATCACGTGTGTTAAGTGGTACGGGCTTATTGTTAAGTGTAGAGACCATTCAGGGCCCATTAGGGTTCCATCTATTATGATGGGCTATGATGGAACCAAGGCCTATAAATATGTGGTTAAGTCCCCACTCCAAACCCTAATCTCTTTCTCATACCATCCCATCGAGTGTGAGACTAAGGTCAAGATCAAGAGTAGGGCTTTGGAGGTGGAAGACGAATAACCACACACACAAGGTTTTCATCCTCCATGGCGACAGGTATGCATCCGCTATTATTTCCTTCAATGGTTTGACATGAGTTCTTGGGTTTAGGGTTTCTTATGAAAATCCTACAAGTGGTATCAGAGCCTCTTGTCAGATTGTTGAGGAAAATACAAGTTTTTTTTCCCCCCCTAATTCTAAATACAAGTCGATATTCAATTGGCATCATATTAGATCGGCCAGTTGCCTTTTGTATCGGCATAGCATTATTTTCCTTCATATATGGTCGGTCGACATACGGTTTTAATATGGTCGACATACTGTTTCAATCCTGGAATACCAATATTAATATTTCGTTGACTAACGTTTACATGGGGTGTACACCTATTTATCCCATCATTACAATTATTTATACATACAAGATCATCATGGCTCTGTCCTATTAAAAGGTGATTAATTCGATTGTTTGTCGATTTGTTCAAATACCAAGCTTTATCAGGCCATGTTTTGGTTCTTTTATTATGTGTGTTTTTTATGATGGTGCTGCAACCCCGATTAAATATCAATACTTATTTCTTTGATTAATTAAAGTTCTTAATTGGGGCATAAAGTTTATTTCGTAGTCCATACCCAAGGTTTAGGAGAATTAAAGTGATAAGCCGCCAAAGTGGTCTTTATCATGGAGATTTTCTTAAACTTGAAGGTAACAGTTTTGGATTACATAAAGTTACGTTTAAATCCATGCGGGTAATAATCGGCCCAAAGGAAGATTATTATTTGGCCGGAATTAAACGGTATAAGGTAGTTAATCTTTTGAATAATATAATTTTTAGGATTTACCTATGCGTTCAAAAGTCAGCCCAAAGGAAGGCTTTTGATTGGCCAGGTCTAATTTTGTATTGTTCAAGTTAACTAGCCTTATTTATTTTGAGAAGACCACTTGCATGTTATAATTACTGTCCAAAGACTTGGTTATGATGATGCGTTAGGTTTCTCGATAGGGCCCACCACTAAAGACATAATATTTGGTTTTTATTGTATGTCTGTTTGTCTAAATTGTTTGCCCCTACAATTAGACCAATTTTTGCATGATAATTATAATCAAGTTTCTTATTTTTATCATCGCGTTATGGATATTTGTTGATTGTGAGCTTTTCTTTTATGTTACTATAGTGAATGCATCTTCGATATCTGCAAATTTGAACAACATTCCAACATATTCTATTGGTTATTTGGGCACTAAGAAAAGCAAACTCGATCATAAGGGTAAGAGAATTTCACATACTGGAACTTCACAGACAAATGTGCAACAGAATCAAGATACAGTTATTCCCTGTTTCTTTTGCAAAAGGGCTGATTGTCATGTGAAGAAAGATTGTCCCAAGTATCATAAGTGGCTCGCAAATAAAGATAACCAATTTAGTTTTGTTTGCTGTGAATTTAATTTAGCTGAAGTACCACCTAACACTTGGTGGATAGATACGGGTGCCACTATTCACATAAGTGTGTCTATGAATGGTTGTCTAAGGAGCCGAACACCCAGTGACGCCGAAAGGTTTATTTATATGGGAGATGGCAATAAAGTTCGTGTTGAGGCAATTGGAGTCTATAGACTTAAATTAGAATCTGGTTTTTTATTTGGATCTGGATGAGACTGTTTATGTACCGTCATTTAGACGGAATTTAATTTCTGTTTCCTGTTTGGACAAATCCGGTTATACTCGTTCATTTGGTAACAGAGGTTTCAGTCTTTTCCAAAATTCAAATATTATTGGTACTGGATCTCTAGTTGATAGTCTATACAGGTTAGACTTGGATGCTTCACACTTAAAGTTTAATGAAACTTTACATGTTGACAACTATGGTACAAAGCGAAAATTAATTAATGAGAACTCCTCTGTGTTGTGGCACAAGCGTTTGGGACATATCTCCAAAGAGAGAATTGAAAAGCTTGTGTCAAGTGGAATTCTTGATCCTCTTGATTTTTCAGATTTCAAAATCTGTGTTGAATGCATAAAGGGGAAGCAAACAAACATAAGGAAATTTGGTGCCAAAAGGAGTTTAGACATTTTAGAAGTGATACATACCGATATTTGTGGTCCATTCCCTACGGCTTCTTGGAATGGTCAACGGTATTTTATCATTTTTACAGATGACTATTCTCGTTATGGGTATTTATACTTGATACATGAAAAATCACAGGCACTGGACGTATTTAAGGCCTATAAAGCAGAAGTTGAAAATCAACTTAATAAGAAAATTAAGGCTGTTAGATCCGATCGTGGTGGTGAATACTACGGTCGATATGATGGATCAGGCGAACAACGTCCAGGGCCTTTCGCGAGATACTTGGAAGAATGTGGGATCGTACCTCAATACACCATGCCAGGGACGCCACGTCAAAATGGTGTATCTGAGAGACGAAACCGGACCCTTAAGGATATGGTCAGAAGCATGATAAGCAATTCCTCTTTACCTGATTCCCTTTGGGGAGAAGCCTTAAAGACTGCAATTTATATTTTAAATCGAGTACCAAGTAAAGCAGTAGCTAAAACCCCATACGAGTTGTGGACTGGAAAGAAGCCTAGTCTTAGGCATTTCCATGTCTGGGGTTGTCCAACTGAGGCTAGGCCTTATAGGCCCAATGAAAGAAAATTGGACTCAAGAACAGTTAGTTGCTATTTTGTTGGATACTCTGAAAGGTCAAGAGGTTTTAAATTTTATTGTCCTTCCACAAATACCATAATTGAGACAGATAATGCCAAATTTATTGAGGATGTTGAAAGTAGTGGGAGTGCACAAACAAGGAATTTTTTTATTTGAAGAGGAACAAGTTGAGATTCCTATAATTCCAATTGAGACAGTTGAGGTGGTTACACCTGTACTTGTACAAGATGCGGATGCAAACCACCAAACTGATCATGAGTTGCCTCCTACTAATACAGAAGAACCACAACAAACTCAAGTAGAGGTGCCACTAAGGAGATCCAATAGGGAGAGGAGATCAGCGATTCCTAATGATTATATGGTTTATCTCCAAGAACATGAGTTTGATATAGGATTGGAAGACGACCCCATATCTTTCAATCAAGCCAAACAAAGTGTTAACTCCCCAAAATGGATGAATGCCGTATTGGATGAGTTAAAGTCCATGAGTGACAACGAGGTTTGGGATCTTGTCGAATTGCCTAAAGGTATCAAGCCTGTTGGTTGTAAATGGATATTTAAAACCAAGCGGGACTCGAAAGGCAATATCGAAAGATATAAGGCACGTCTTGTTGCTAAAGGCTTTACTCAAAAGGAAGGCATTGACTATAAAGAGACTTTCTCTCCGGTATCATCGAAAGACTCTTTTAGGATTGTTATGGCACTTGTGGCTCATTATGATTTAGAGCTTCACCAAATGGATGTAAAGACTGCGTTTCTCAACGGTGACGTTGAAGAAACCATATATATGGTGCAACCAGAAGGTTTTGAGACTAAAGGATCAGAACATTTGGTTTGCAAATTAAAGAAATCCATTTATGGCTTAAAGCAGGCATCCCGTCAATGGTATCGAAAGTTTGACCAAATAATTTCCTCTTTTGGTTTTAAGGAAAATGCTATGGATCAATGTGTTTATCTTAAGATCAGTGGGAGCAAATTTATTTTTCTAGTTTTATATGTCGATGATATCTTACTGGCAAGCAGCGATATAGGCTTATTGCATGAAACTAAGAAATTTCTTTCAAATAATTTTGAAATGAAAGATCTTGGTGATGCATCTTTTGTGATAGGCATACAGATTCATCGTGACAGATCACGTGGTATAATTGGCTTATCACAAAAGACATATATCGATAAGGTGCTCAGTAGATTCGGCATGCAAAATTGTGCACCATGTGATGCACCAATTGCGAAGGGTGATAAAATGAGTTTGCTCCAATGCCCAAAGAACGACTTGGAAAGGAAACAAATGGAGGACATCCCTTATGCGTCAGCAGTAGGGAGTCTTATGTATGCTCTAGTTTGTACGCGTCCGGATATTGCGTACGCAGTTGGAATGCTTGGCAGATATTTAAGTAATCCAGGCATGGATCACTGGAAAGCAGCTAAGCGAGTTATGCGATACTTGCAAAGGACAAAAGATTATATGCTCACATATAGGAGGTCTGAACATTTGGAGATCATTGGATATTCAGACTCTGATTTTGCTGGTTGCCTCGATAGTAGAAGATCCACTTCTGGTTATGTTTTCATGTTTGCTGGAGGAGCTGTGTCATGGAAAAGTGTCAAACAGACACTCATAGCTTCATCTACCATGGAAGCTGAATTTATAGCTTGCTATGAGGCATCAAATCAAGCGATATGGTTGCGGAATTTTATCTCGGGGCTTCATATTGTGGATAATATTGAGAAGCCACTTAGGATTTAGTGTGATAATAAAGCCGCTGAATTGTATTCCAAGAATGACAAGAGTTCGTCAAAATCAAAGCATATTGACATCAAGTTTCTTGTCGTTAAGGAAAGAGTTCAGAATCGTCTTATGTCAATTGAGTACATTAGCACAGAACTCATGATTGCGGATCCGCTTACTAAGGGCTTACCACCTAAAGTGTTTAAGGAGCATGTAGCTCGTACAGGAGTGGTTAGTTCTAGTGAAGTATTTGATTAGTGGGAGTTGTGCTACTCATATTATTAATTATTTGACTTTTGTGGTGATCACTTTTGGTTTAGTGATGATTCTGAAATAAAGTTGCATATTTTCAAATTGTGGTATATACATGAAGTTTTGATTATATGCGTGGCTAAGGAACTCTGTTGAGTTATAAGGTTGGACTAGTTGGAAATAGGCATGCTAAAGGATCACATTTGCATGTAATTTCTATGCTACACTTCCGTACTTGATCTATGTCATTGAATGCATAGATATTTGTGACCATGGATGGGTCCTGTCATGATAAATATGGCAAAGGCCGCCATGATCCTATATTTATGTTTTTGATGGACCAGATTGTTTGAGATGACACTCATAAATTTCGACAATAAAAGTTTGAGCGCTCCTAAAGTTTACAATGTCTAATATCTGGATGACCTATGTGGCCCAAGTGGGAGATTGTTAGCAATTTTCTGTAGGTGGGCCTACATAGATCATATAATTAGATATTGTATATTGTCGAATAAGGTTTGAGTGGTGTCGGTATTACCCATTAAGCTGTGATCATTTAATTAATGTGACCGGGTAATTGACAAATCTCTATTAGCACGTATTTGGGTTACATCACGTGTGTTAAGTGGTACGGGCTTATTGTTAAGTGTAGAGACCATTCAGGGCCCATTAGGGTTCCATCTATTATGATGGGCTATGATGGAACCAAGGCCTATAAATATGTGGTTAAGTCCCCACTCCAAACCCTAATCTCTTTCTCATACCATCCCATCGAGTGTGAGACTAAGGTCAAGATCAAGAGTAGGGCTTTGGAGGTGGAAGACGAATAACCACACACACAAGGTTTTCATCCTCCATGGCGACAGGTATGCATCCGCTATTATTTCCTTCAATGGTTTGACATGAGTTCTTGGGTTTAGGGTTTCTTATGAAAATCCTACAGAAGACACATTGTCAACTAACATAGACTTGTTTGGTTTGGGATGTTTCGGATGTTTCAGAATTGTGTTATTTAGAGAAGCAGTTTTTCTGAAAATCCTTCGATGCTGAGGTCTTGTTCAAAGCCCTTGCTCAAATGGAGGGATACCAAAGTCTATGTGAATCAAAGGAGGTGTGGCGGATGCTAATGAAGTTATGGAGCATACAAAAGTCTAGGAGAATCCTTGGAGGTGTGATGGAGGCTAAAGACATGAAGATAAGGAGCATACCTCATTTGTTGTTCTTATTCTGCTAATTTCTGATGGATGCTGAAGATGTGATGCTTCGAAGTCTTACAATTGCTGCGTTCTAGAATGGTGTTGAGGAAACGTTTTGAGGACACTACCTACTGCTGCTACTATTTCTCTGAAGATCAACAAGGTTCTGTAGATGGAAATGAGGCAGGGGTTAAAGGAAATCCTTTCCTTGGACAGTTTTAGATACAAGCTTCAATGATGATTTCCACATTGTGATTGAGCTCAATGAGGGTGATCCAGTCCTTAGAGCTTTTTATCTTTTTCCCTTACATTCAACTCTTCGCTTGATGTACTTTCTTTGGCTTTGCTTAGCCTCATGACTTTCATTCAGCTAGTTTTGGTTAGATTTTCAAACTATCAATGTACCATTTGTCGAGCTTTAATAAAACTTTTGTAGCCGATTAAAAAAAAAAATAGAAGAGAAAAAACCCATGGACTTGTGATTAATTTAAGGCAATATATTTGTAGCATTTGACAAGAATTCAAAATACATGAATGAGTGTTATGGGAGGAATATTGTACGCTCTATTAGTATTTGTTAGCTAGGAATGAGGATGATGCATTATTAATGGACCGAGTATTATAAACGTATTGACTGAGTATTTTGTGTGTATTGAAAGCAAGGCGCACATGATGCTGAGAATTTTCTCAGCATCGTATAGTTGATCCAATGTGTTATGCCCAGGGGCAGAGCCAGCTTAGGACTAGGGAGGGCACGTGCCCCCACTGAATTTTTATTGCCTGCTGCTATTTTTTTTTTTTTTTACAACTCGTTTTAGATTTACTACATATAATATAATTATCTCATTCCAAGGAATCTATATTGATTGAAGCATGGAAATTACAGAAGTACGGCCAGGGCATGTTTGCGACGGACAGGGTCTCCATGGGAGTGTGGCGGATAGGCCCCCGCAAGTGGGCGGCCAAGATTTGTTACCACCGGCATTCTTTACCGACGACAGTCTTTGTCGACGAGCAGGGTGGGGTGGTCATTCTGTAAATATGGAGATCTACTATAGGAATAAACAAGTCGTATTAGAGGATGCTCGGCTCCATTTCCCCAACCTCGTCCATGTTTTTCACCGCGCAGACACGACAGCTCAACGAAAGATCCTCATATGGGATTCAGTCATTGATGAAGTTGATCAAGAGGTAATCCCACAGTTGAATCCGGATACTCTGCAAGCCTCGGGTGTAACTGTTGACACAAATAGTGGTGTTGTAGAGGAAATGCCCCCACAGCGGTTTTGGCCAACAGCCCAAAAAGAGAACCCAGATGAGGATTTTGTCAATGGTGAAGTTGAGACGGTTGGAATTGCAGAGGCTCCGTTGAATTCCGGGCCCTTTGGAAAGAGGAAAAGGAAGGAAAAGATCCTAAGGGGAGAGAGAGGAAACAAGAAAACCACCCGAGTTAGAAATGTAGTTCCTCTGGAGGAAATCTAAGGGGAGAGAGAGGAAACAAGAAAACCACCCGAGTTAGAAATATAGTTCCTCTGGAGGAAATCTTACGAGCTAAGGAAATGTGTCTTAAAGGTGCTGCAGAAAATCTCAAAGGTACACGCACACATACATACACTCCACCTAGAAAGGAATTTTTTTTTATTGCTGTTCTCTTTTTTCCAACTAGATAGACACCTCTCACAAAAACGTTAGACTCCGATCATGATCTGTATCGGGGTTCGAAGCTGGAGACCTCAATTTAAGTTCCTATATTTGGACTAAACACAGCTATATATATGAGAAAGTACATTTACATAAACCTTACGTAACTACTATGATGTTTACCGGCGAAAAAATATAGACAACGCTTTTTAAAATATTTTAGAAGGAAAGTTGATTTCGAAAAAGAAATAAACAGCTGTTATAGAAATGGAGATTTGTTAACTACTTGGGCTGGTTAAAATGGTGAGAATGTGTGCTATTAGACAGGTCTCGATTTGAATCTCGAAGGGGTTGAGTATTGATACTCAGCTCTCACTTTCCCTTTAGATTGCTTCTTGATGGGGTTAGGCTTGCAATTTTCCTGGTATATGTGGGAAAGTGGGCTATATATACCTGCGAATTAGTCACGGACTCGCCATAATGTCCTAGACACAAACAAAGGGAGGAGGAAAAAAATTTGAGAATTATGGTTAGTGAAAGTGAATTGTGATATGCTCTAAATGTATCTTTTTTATTTACTCAAAGATTTTTTTTATTTTTTATTTTGGTGTCCAAATTGGAAATGTGGGTTGGAGTTGCATTGGTAGAAAAATATTGAGCTTTTGAATTCTTCTTTGTTGCAGTTAGCCGATCTGCACTGAAGCGTGCTTGTCGGGACTATGGTATCAACAGATGGCCACCTCGCAATGAGCACAAAAATATTAGGCAATCTCTCCCTAATGGAACTACCGCGGTTGTCGATCAAGAGGGATTTCCACTGTTGACTTCTTATACTTTGCCTTCTAATCAAGCCTTAACAGCTGGTGTTGACACAAATAGCGTTGTTTTAAGAGAAATTCCAACGCAGTTTTTGCTGACAGCTCAACAAGAGAACCCAGGCGAGAATTTTGGTAATGATGAAGTTGAGGCCGTTGGAATGGGAGGTGTGGGAACCGGGGAAGGTGAAATGAAAGACGGTCGGTTGAATTCCGGCAGTTCGGGAAATGGAAAAAGGGATGAAAAGACCCCAGGAGGAGAGAGAGGTAGCACCAAAACTGCCGGAGTTAGAATTGAAATTGCTTTGGAAGATATCTTACAGGTTAAGGACATGTATCTTAAAGATGCTGCTAGGGAACTCAAAGGTACGCACAAATACACCTCTTCAAGAAAGGAAAATCACAATTTTGTTGGTAATGTATCTTGCTTGTTATTTCCAACTGGATAGACTTTGCTCTAAAAAACTCCAGCAAATTTTTCGAGTCAAACTTTATGGGAACACTCTTAAGAAACATATACTCAAAGCATGGAGGACGTATGTTGAATTTTATTAATTTGTTTGTGACTTTTAATTGAGTTTGTTTTCGAATGGCGTTTTGCTTAGAGGATTTGATGCAATTTCGAAGAGGTAGACACGATTCATAAGTATGATAGCTCAGCTTAGAAGTGGACCATGATTCAATACTAGAACCATACCATAATTCAGTGGCGGAGTCAGGATTTCGGCCCGAGGGGGACCGACTTAATAGGCATATTTTTTTCTAAGCATATATGTATTACCTTTTGTTTTTTTAACATAACACATTTGTACGTTGAATATTCTAGCCTAATGCATTAAAAGTGTATGAATCGTTTTGTTCAATTTTTATAGGCCACTACGACACTCACATGGTTATTTTTCACTTATGAAATAAATTGAGGAATGATAATATACAATTACATTTTTTAGTAAATCAAACCAAAATTATTAAGATTACAAGAAATAATTAGATTGATAATATTAATTATACGTAAAATTACTATTATTTTAATAGAAATTTTAAAACCCCGGCCCCAATGTAGTTCCGCCATTGCCATAGATGGTTTGGATTAGCATGCTTCGTCGTTTTCATGAATAGAATGGATAGGTTTGGTTTTCGAAATATTTAACACTATGCATTGGTTTGGTTTTAGTATAGCACACAACCGAACTAATCCGGTAATGCTCACCCCTGAAAAATGGAGATTCAATTTCCATTTATATGAAAAACGTGTATAACCAAGTCTATTTTTTTCTAATCTATCTAGAATGTAGGTACGATTGAAAGAGTATTGCAAGTACTTTTTTTTTAGAGACTAGAGATAGACATTGGAAGATGGAGATGGAGATTGAAGTTACTCACTTTGAAGAATTTTGAGCTTCTGGATTCCTCTTCTTTTTTTTGTGTGCAGTTAGCCGATCTACATTGAAGCGAGTCTGTCGGAATTATAATATCCATAGATGGCCACCTCGTGAGAAGAACAAGCTTATCAGCCAATCTCACACCAAAGAGTCTCCCGCAGTTGTTGATCAAGAGAGAATCCCTCAATTGAATTCTGATATGCTGCTGCCTTCTAATCAAAACTCAGCTACTATTGATACAAATTGTGTGACTGTGAAGGCTAAGTATAAAGGATTAAGAATAAAGTGTTAGTTGTTTTGGCCGTGGCAAAAGTTAGAGCTGGAACAAGAAGTGAAAAATAGGCTGCAACTTGATGATGCAACTTATTACATCAATTATAAAGATGAGGATGATGAGATGACTTTAATAGGTTGCGACGAGGATTTAGAGGGTTATATCTCCAGTTCTAGCCACCTGGGCACTCGTTTGATTGAGCTATTTCTTGAGCAAAAGTAGATAATGAATTTCGTGTTGACTAATTTTAGTTTTGGTACTTAAGCATTTACCCTTTTATAAAGTCAAACTATTTGGACGTCTCCAGATCTATTGCACATGAGAAGTGCATTTAGAGATTCCCCAGTAGCTTGGTATATATTTGAGTTGCTAGCTGTTGCTGTAGTCTAAAATTTTAGTGCTTCAAATGGCTTTTTTGCTTCTTTTTTTTTAGTTTTGTTGATCTTTGTTTGTAATGAAGAATGATGGTAAGGGAGAAAGGGAAAAGGAACAATAGTGCTAGAGATACCGTGTTTTAATAGAATTCTCCACGCACACATAGTTCGTTGGATCTCACAGTAACGTTTGATGTGTGATCGAAAAGTCATCTGAGTGTGGATAGTTTCGACCATGGTCAAGAGGGAAAGCACACGAGGATAACGACCTAATAATAAAAAGGTAAAACAAAACAAAACAAACTTAAACCAATAACTGAAACAAACTTTGGACAATAACTTCACTCTATACAACTAGTTTTAGCTATCCAGAAGCTAGAAATAGCACATCTCAAAGGAGTAAGTAATCAAATGATTAACTAAATTACAGACAACCTTTGTCTACTTCTAGGTCAGCTAAAACCTCTGTTCTTCTCTTCAAAAAACGAGCTTTTGTTCTTCTAATACTTTCTCACCATATCAATGTTAATGCTAATAAAGGACCAAAACTGAATTCAAGAGAGGAGTAATATTTAGTGCTACAAATAGTATGTTTCACATATGTGCTGCGACTATCGGTTTTGGTTTTTCAGTTTTGTTGAGCTGTGTTTGTGATGAAGAAATGGAAAGGCAGAAAGGGAGCGGGAACAACAGTGCTAGGGATACTTTGTCTTAATCCCGCGGTTTTGCTTGACATGGCACCCAAAAACTATGTGAGTGTGGATTACTTTGGTCTTTTTTCAAGAGAGAAAGCACACAAGGACCACCACAACCTAGTCATAGTAAGGTAAACAAAACTTAAAACCAATAACTGAAACAAATCTCTGATAAAAAAAAACAAGGGCTCATTTGTTTGAATGGTTATGAGCACAGATTGAGCAATATATCCAGGGCAATCATGGATCCGGTGCGTGGTTAAATGATTTACGGGGTGGCGTAAATATAATACTATTGGACTACGTATCCTATGAGATTATTTGTTTCTCAATTCCTGTCAAACAAACAGACTCTTAAATGAATAACACAAGAAAACTGTAACCCTTGTTTTGTAGGACAGTTCCAACTTCCATGGCCTTGATTGGTACCTACTGCTAGTAAAGCTCTACCATCGGCACCACGTCTTGCAGTATGTTGTTTTTACTTTCACTTCTCAGGGTTTGATTGGAGGAGACTGAGTTCTAAAAACAATGGAATTCAAAATGTAGCCTAGTTTCTTTGGGTGAATAAATAGACGAGACGCGCGTTTTCGTTAGCAAAAATGATTGTGACACAAACTTTGTGCCACAACCAACCACAACCCCACTCACATGGGGTGTGGGGCCCGCACGTGGGGCCCATGTGGGACCCACACCCCATGTGAGTGGGGTTGTGGTTGGTCGTGGCACAAAGTTCGTGTCACAATCATTTTTGCTAACGAAAACGCGCGTCTCGTCTATTTATTCACCCAAAGAAACTAGGCTACATTTTGAATTCCATTGTTTTTAGAACTCAGTCTCCGTTACTCGACCGCTTCATTTCTAGCAGACGTAATTTTTTTTACTTAACGGTGATCTGTTGCCAAGTAACCAGCTTCACATGACGATACCGGGATGAGTTTTGTGTTTTTTTTTTTTGTGTTTTTTTGGAGCGAGTCCATCCTATCCATTTACTTGAATCATCGAACATCACGACACAATTGGCTTTGTTCGGTTTGGGTTTTAAGGAAAGTTTTTTAGGGTAATGAGCAGAGATAGATAGAAAGAAAATTTTATTGGAGACCGTATAGAGTGGGTCTCAGGACTCAAACCGAACAAGGTGAATAATTATGGGCACACCCATTCTTTGTAGCTATTCGACTAGCTCGATGGGGTTTGGTTAACCTCGTTTCACGTATACTTTGACCCTATGTTATTTTGGTGTGACCTTCTGGAACTACTAACAGGATCGGGAACCGTACACCACATGGAAAAGTAACGTAAAATTGCTGGATAGATCTGATCTGGAACAGATGGATAGGAAGTGGGCAAAGAAGAGTGATGCTTGTGATTATGGAGAAATAATCTCTCTGTTCGGCAATTCACGGTCCGGATTATTTTACATAAAGATAATTATGTTACATGTAGGATACTTACCGTTGATTGCCAAACGAACAGCTCACCACAGGCCCCTTGAACCCGAAAACAAGTGGAGTAAGAATTGCAATTTCTTTCAAAGATAGCTTTCGAACTAATGTAATGACTCTTAAAGATGCTACGACGAATCTCAATGGTACGCCCTACGCATGCATACACTCCTCCAAGAAATAAAAATCTCACTCTTTTTCTTTTTTTTTTTCCAACTAGATAGACTATTATCATATAAACTTCACTCACCACCTTTGGGCTTGCCCCAATGGAAGCGGAAAAGACTTTTCCCAGATTTCGGCAGGGCCCTGGGGTCCTCCCCAGGGCGTTACCAAGAGTTATCCGGCAGGTTAGGGCTGTAGTTTGCTTCGGGTTGTCCAGAGGTTTATGCCTTACCCATTTGGTGGTTCTACGGTGGGGTGGTTTATCAAGAAAAAAAAAAAGGAGGAGAAAGAACTCAGACGCCAATCATGATCATTGATCTGCATGGGAGTTTGAAACGGGATACCTCATATTCTCTTTCTATTCAGAGACTTTTACAAAATTGACTGGTTATTTTTTCACAATACATCAACTCAAAAGCTAAGTTAAGTTAGCTTGTTTAAAAATCCTCCATTTTGCTTTCTTTCTTGAAAATAATAAATACTATTTGGTTCAAATGGCCAAAAAGTTACCTCAAACATGTCTTGGAATCAAAACACCAACTTGACAACAAGACAATTTTCTTCTTTCTTTGCTTTCGACTGTCAACAAGACAATTTTCCCCTTTGATTCTTCTTTCTTTGGTTCATCGGTCAGGGATGTCCCCTCGACTATTTCCCCTACTCCGTCCAGTCAAAGACAAGGCCAATTTGATTCCAAGAACCACCAAAAAGCTTCTTTCGTTTTCTTATTTTCAGAAGGAACCACAAAAAATGAAAATTACCAACTCCAGCTATGCTAGCACAGATGATCATGTGATCTTTTCGGCTGTCTATTGGACAGTAAATTTTGCGGACAGTGCTACCCGTACAGAGGGTTTTGCACAGAAAATGCACCGAGCTCCTTCGAGGACCCACTTTTGGGTCCCACACGAGTGATCCGAACCGTTCATTGTTCTTAGAACATTTTTCCGAGGGGGCCCACCAAATTTCAGCTCAATCGGACGGTTGGAAGTGCTCCAACCAAAGTCCCACCGTTCCAACCAAAACAGTTCGGATCAGTCGTGTGGGACCCAAAAGTGAGTCCCCGAGAGGGCTCGGTACATTTTATGTGCGGGTACCTCTGTACCCGTAGGATTATCGAAATTTTGCTAAGTAAAAAAAAAAAAAAACCATTGAAAGATCTAACTTTTCTATTTCCTTCACATTGCTAAAATTCTTGATCCAATACAGCCTTCAGAATCAAGTGACGTTCAAACAAAGAGCTATAAAACTTCTTGTTTGCATCTCATTTTGGCACATTACTCGTACTTCTTCTCATCAGGAACAGGAAGAGAACCCTATCCACGGAGTCTCATCAGGAAGAAAAGCACATCTTCTCAATATAACAACAATAGTTATTAGACCAAATCGATTGGCTAGGCAGGCATCGATCGACAAAATCCAAATTGCGAATATATGCAATGTCACTGCTAAGCGAGATAAAGAATGGCTAAGCTGTCTGAAAAAGGAAAAAAAATGGGGCTGCATGAATTCACCACAACCCACATCACAGAGCAGGAAATACACTACAAAAAGATGACGACTAAAACGACCAAAAAAACAATGAAAAAGGAAAAATAAAATATTAGAAGCTAAACATTATGATTAACCAGGAACTGTTTCAAGGGCGGGTGTTTCTGAAGGGAGTGATGGATAGTGTTGCTGCACATTTGCATACACATTCCACCCACTAATCACTAGATTAGAAGTAGGAAGCACACACCTATACACATTCCAGCGTTCCTAGGCCTACACCATCCCCTGAACTTGGCGGTCTACTGCTGTGACGATGTTGTAGGGGGGCCCCATATATGCATGGGATGCTTTGCTGCATGTACTTGTCAGCAAGTTGCGTCCTGGCTGATATAATAGCACCTTTTTTCCTACCGCAAAGGCTCTTCAACAGGTTTACCAACGCGTTTCTTGTACTTGCTTTGCACCAGGCTGAGGAGGAAATCCGTGAATATGTGCTCATATTCTGGCATTTTCCCATACCCTGCATCATAGCAACTTAGCAACCACCAATTTATCTATTAAGGGGAAAATAACAATTAGTCCATAGTTGTCAAAATCAAACCATTCTCGACCCGATTCACGATTCTTGAAAAAGGGATACGAATCTGCATATGATAAATTTCCAGATTCCTTCTGTGATGCACCTTTCTATTCAGATCTCGATTCACAATTTATGAGACTATGATTCATGTTATTCTTGAAATTATTACATCTGCCACATTCAGAACCATTTTTATCTCCTTTTTGGGTGCAAAAACAAGAACTTAACTCCACAAGAAGCGTGGGTACCAACAAAATTAACCTATACCATTGCATAGCAGCATAGTTTGTATCATTCCGTTGCACCAAAAAAAAAAAAAAAGCATAGTTTGTCAGTTTTCATAATAACAATTATCATCGTAACTTGTACCCATCAGTTATCTATTGCTATGTGACTAGTCCTTACATTTCCCGGTTCTATTCTATTCATTGGCAATTAGTGTATTCAATAGCATCTTGACCCTTTGTTTTTTTTGGATCTTGACCAGTTGCTTAGCAAATTTTCCTTTAGTTTTTCCTTCATAGCCAATTGTCACCTAAAACAGTAAAGCTCAAGAAAGATGGAACAGAGATAGCATAAAGCTTTAAAATCCACAAGAAGTGAACATATAAGTTTTCAGAATGGGAATTGAAGTAATCATATCTATTATCGAAGATAAAAGCATGAGTAATCATATCTATTATTGAAGTAATCATATCTATTATTGAGATGAAAAGCACATTATTGCTTACCAGGAAAATAGTTGATGTCAATGACATAGAAGCGGTCTCGGGTCCCATGCTCTCTGATCATATCTAGGTTGAATAGCCTAAGGCCCTATAAAATGAATATCGCTATCCATATTACTATAATGAAATAGTGCAAAATTATAAATGAGCAAATAAAGCCATTAAATTCTCAAAGTGCATGAGAGAGAATGTTGAGAGATTAATACCAGACGGCGACGAAGTTCCTTGGCAAGTCTCTCAAGCAAAGGTCGTGGAGGAAGCTCTGCAGTAGAAACGTAAAAATCCATTTGGTGAGGGCAGTTCAAACAACATAAAAGCCACTCCCAAACACAAGTTCTCGAGACCTTAACACAGGCAAGTCGAACCCACCAACCCAAAGTTGAAGCCTTCCAAGGCAAACACTCCATACCACACAAAATTTTGCTAAGCTTTGTTTAACTGCGGCCTTATAACGAGGTGAAGTGGCATGAGGACCCAAACCTATCCCTAACAGCACACACGCATGCGCGTTTACAAGAGTACGTACTGAATATAAGAAGGGTTTCTCAGAAAGGATGAACTTACCAGCAATTCCGGGGTCCAAATCTGCATCATCAGCAGATGCTGCAGCACAAGAAACCCTTGGAAAGCGGAATACCCCGGCATTTGTTGATAGCTCACGTTTGCTAACATCAGGTAAGGAGAAACGCCTCACAACCTTAATAGCTTCCCCAACGACGTAAACCTTGAAGAGAACACCTCCTGCGATCACCAAATTGCCACTTCCATATATAGCACATCAGTTATAACAATATGAATCAAGGAAGTTAACATCTGGAAGTTGGTATACCATGGTTGACAAACTCCTGAAGAACAAGTGGAGGTTCAAGTATCTGGAGGGAATATTGATCATAAGCTAGTGACAGTTCATGTGATTTTGCACTTCCATCGACAACCAAAGGCTTGGCAACTGAGAGAGAGAGAGAGAGAGAGAGAGAGAGAGAGAGAGAGAGAGAGAGAGAGATGCATTTACAAAATATTAGATGTTGGCAGAAAAAACAGACCACTGATTGTGCTGATGCAAGTTAATCTCATTACATGTTTCTAAAATAACACTAGCAACGCTCGCACTGAAGTGTACTCACTAGTCCGTGATGGCGTGATGAAATGGTAATCTATAATGAATGCAGAACAGCGTTAAAGAACATATCATCATGCAAACAGAAAAATTGTTAAGTAAGTGCAACGGTCAATGCAAACACACCAAGAGGTAGCCTCAACCCAGCTTTGTTGACTGCATCCGGGATAGACGCTGGGTCTTTTTTGATAACCAATTGCCTTGGAACGCCAACTGTGCCTGTGATGTAGTTCATCGCAAGTTATAACAGTGAAATCCGTTCAACAATTTAAACCCGCCAAAACAAGAAAATCCACAAGAATTTACCATATGCATCAGACAAGTTCAGATCGGCAACTTCCTGAAGCATAAATTGACGATTGTAAACTTGCTGGATTGCATCTGGTGGATCAAGAACTGTAACTTCTGGATGTGTTTGCCTGTAATCCTACAAAATAAAGCCAACCAAGAGTAACCACAAGAACCAAGCAAGACTGTTTAAACAAAAGATTGTTGACAAGTGAGATCTCAAATGTGAAGAACCTAAATCAATACCTTCTTCAGTAGTACAACTAGAAATTGCTTAAATGTCTAACGAGTAGAATTAGCATTCAAAGGGTAAAAACCAATCTAATTTACATGTCTAAGACAAAATTGCCACTAACTGCTTTAGGCCACAAAAAGTGAAGCTTCTAACTCATATATCGGTTGTCCATTTTATTTGGTAAGAACGTAGGGTCTCCGTCCTTGGTATTGTTCTCAATTTCTTTGTTTCTATTATTTTTTGTTTTCGTGTCTCCAGAAATAAAACAAAGTTTGACGACGGCAATCATTTTTGCATCAACTTTCCAAAGTTGCTTTGTGTTTCAAGAAAACTGTTGGAAATAATTGTTGTATATATTGTAATCAACTGTGTTGGAAATAATTGTTGTATATATTGTAATCAACTGTGTTGGAAATAATTGTTGTATATATGGTAATATATATATTGTAAATTGTAATCAATTAGAAAGATTGTAATCTTGTGACATGGAAAAGTAAGAAACAGTCAGTTGTAGCACGTTCTAGTGCTGAGGCAGAATATAGAGCAATGGCTCATACCACTTGTGAGTTGACTTGGTTGCGTACACTTCCACAAGAGTTTGGGATTCCAGTACATGGTCCCACTCCTCTATATTGTGATAATCAGGATGCTATCCACATTGCTAATAATTCAGTGTTCCATGAGAGGACCAAACACATTGAAGTTGATTGTCATTTCATTCGGTCAAAAGTAGAATCTAAAGAGATCAGCACGCCTTTCGTTCCTTCAGGCTCTCAACTTGCTGATATTTTCACGAAGGCTCTTCCAAAGACTTCCATTGATTCTATTTGTCGCGAGCTTGGAGTATACAATGTATACGCTCCGGCTTGAGGGGGAGTGTTGGAAATAATTGTTGTATCTATGGTAGCATATATATTGTAATCCATTGTGTTGGAAATAATTGTTGTATATATGTTAGCATATATTGTAATCAATTAGGAAGATTGTAATTAGTCTAATTACGTAGATAGTATAATTAGTGATTCCGTGTTATTTACCTTCCTTATTTGCTTTTGTACTTAGTCTATAAATTGTTCCTCATTGTGAGAAGAATAGACATATCGTTCGTATATTTCGACAAAAACCATGCCCTGAAATAACTTTTTTGCATTTTCGGGGCTCGATGCCAACTAAGTTACGTCTTTCCCATAAAATTAAAACAAAAAGTGATACCAAGCAACTAATAAACTCTAAGATCATCTTCAATTACACCATTCCCATGTTGCCCTTCAAACCACATATTTCAACATGCAGCTAATAAGCTCTAAGATCATCTTCACTTACACATCTCACATGCATAGAAAAATACATAGCAAACAAAAAAATATGCGTAGCAGTACCAGAAGCATGCAAGAGTAGAACATCATATTGTTCAAGGAAAAGAGACGAGACAGATAATTGAAGGCAAAAACATGCAGATGCATGATGGAGATGATCAACAAATCCATCCAGTTGTATTAGCACAAATTAAACATTGAAAATGGTTGAAAATGGCTCATTCAGTTCAATACCCAGCCATCCATTTGTATGGTTGAAAATGGCTCATTGATGTGCTACTCTTGCAGCTACTCCAACATTATGGCATACATTTATACATATATATAAAAACCTTATCTTAGGCAAATACTAGCTGAAAAAGTACGAGTAAAGATAAACAAACTCTATGTTGTTTGAGGTAATTTTCTTTTGGGGGCAATTATTGGTATACCTTCCCACAAAACATCAATTGGAAAACATATTATGTCATGCTACTTGCACAGACCATGAAATCAAATATGGGCCCAAATTCTGATATAACAAGTAAAGGTACTAACTGCGAAGGACTAGAGTCAATATGATTATGCAGAACATGTAATAAAAATTTCATTTAAGCACATTCATTACTCAACAAAGAAAGAGGGATGCTCATTCAATTCACCAAACAATTGCAGTAGAATAAGGTTCCAGTTTAACAAAAGAAATGGACTCTACAACAAACAAGAAGTCATGTTCTATTTTGTATGGCACAGGCAAGATGATCCTTTTTCTCACAAAGCCTCCTCATGATCTCTTCAGTCTTACTCCAAAGGAAAAATTAAAAATCTATGCAAATATTGAAGGATGACCAAATAACTTGTCAGTTGTCGCTGTATGTGTCAATTCAACAGCATGAAACGATGAAGGGTAATCAGAGAGCCCGGTACAATAGCAGATGAAGTAAGCATCAGGAATACTAGATCTTAGGATAACTAAGTTAGGTTGGCCCTCTCCCATTCAGCAGAAAAGTTATCATCGCGTCCCTGGAAAAATACCCCTTTAACAAGACCAGGGATCGTTTACAAGAAAATGCTAGGAGAAACCTGAACGAATCAGCTAAACTGCCATAGAAGAAGAAAGGTCCACTCTTTCTCAAATCACGAGGCTTCAACCTCAATTATCAGGTAAAAATCATGAAGGAGGACCGAGCAAACAGTCTGCAAGTTATGTTAGACATCAATGAGTTTAAGCAACACTAAATCGAGCTGCCCAGGTATCGCAAAGTAGATCATATCATACTAAACCGCAGAGATATTTTAACCAAAAATTGGGTAAATAATATGTCCGTTTCAGCAAATCGAAAATCTTGCAGAAATCGACACAAAAAAAAAAACTATTTAATTGGACCAACCTCAAGAATCTGACGCCATTCCTTTCCCGATAACTGCATCAGAGAACAAGAAAGAAAACAAAAATCATTTTATCAGGGATGCTGCATGGATGGATTGAATGATTTGAATGCATCCGTTAAACACATGCAAGTGCAGGGGATTGCGTGTGCACGTGCCTGTGGCAGTTTTTTGTGTTAATGTGTGTGTGTGTGTGAGAGAGAGAGAGAGAGACTAGTGTAACGGTTTGTGGTAGAGTTCAATGAAACAACCATAACCACAAGAGCAGGATGTAGGTCATTTAAAAAGGAAAGTAGCAGTAACCTTGTGTAAAACGATGTCAAAAGGGCCTTGGTCTGAAAGGGGCCTGTGTTGATCAATAGCAACGAACAATATCCCCTTGTTCCTGCATTGAATACAATCATCTACAGAGTGAGCTGCTTATGGAATACGAGTGGGATCAACATGGATGTAAATTTATGTTAGCTTTGATAATGCATCAATAAGACACCATATTCTTATAATCTCGCTGAAACAACGAATTCACCAAAGTTCCGAAAGTGATGGCAAAGTAATAGTTAATGGATGTCATGCGATGATGACGTCTCAATTTTGCAATACCATTCAGGCTGCCCTTTTTTCTGTAATGTCAAAGACATAACAACACAAGTTCACCACATCCAATGGATTAGCTGCTCCAATAATACGATCATCAAAATTATTATTCAGAAGCCCTAGGCAGGAGGGTGGAGAGAGGAGACATAAAAGTAATTCAACATTGTCGATACTAAACAACCACTAAGAGCTTCCAAATGTGATAAAGACAGTAACTTTCAACAGAACAACTTATAATCAAAATATGACCGGTAGACAAGCAAATAAGCCATACTACGGGAATTAAATTGTTCCAGGAACTAAGAACATGGAAACATATGATGACCAGTGGGGAAAGTGGCCAAGGGGAAATTTAAAAAGCTTCACGGATCACAAACATGATCAATCTTGCATGTGAATTGTTAGGGTTAACAAAGAGACACCACTTAGACGGCAATTACAGCACTAGTTCTACATAAGTTATGGAACTTTGATGTGATACGATTCGAACTCAACCGGAGGTTCATAATTTTGCATAGAAGAAACAAATTCAAGTTCAGAATCATTACATAGATGCACAATTTAAATCCCGACATAGTTTCTCGTACTGTTTTCTTTCCAAGAAATTACAGTGGCAAAGAACAAATCCAAATACTGGGTTAGGAATGGTAGTTATAGATGCTGGATCTTCAATTCAAACAAAACAATAAAATATCTGGAATAGAATATTCCCACTTGCCAAATAATAAACCAAAATTCTACCTACTGAACACATAAACAATTGGAGCTGGTCACAAAAAAACAGATTTTTAAATCTAACATGCGACTAGAGATGACAGTATTATATTCCGGAACTTTAGTGCAGAATCAATCATTGATTCAGCTTCAATTCCACAGAAAACAAGAAGAAAAATTCGTATCTAATCTAAGTAATAACAAAGTTCAAAGTACACAAACAACCACACAGACACAGTTTCATTCCCTCATAAAACAAAAGGGAAATTCATGGATAAACAAGAACAGTCTAGAAACACCAAGAACACAGATGGCTCATCACACGTCAAAGCGCCAAAACAACACAAATTATAATAATCAAGGCCTGTGAATTGTGATCCCACCGGACAAGTAGTAAGGGATTTATCTATACCAGTATACCACATACATGTATTGTAATATCTCCAACTGGTGCAAGGGAAATGATTTTCGCACTCCTTTTTATCCTCTTCCTTGCATCTTCTTTTGCATTCTTAATAACGTAAAAATTTATGAAACTACCCTTACTTGCTAATTGAGTGTTCACAAGTGAAGAGTAATCTGTCATTTCACATAAATAAGGACAAGAAAAGGAGTGCAAGTGGATTGCAAAAATCATTCACATGAAAATCGTGAAAACTCACATGTATAACCCGGTCAACCAAATGCCCCAAAAGAAGAAAAAGAGATCCCTATTTTACTCAATCAGTTGTTGCATTCAAATCTGGCAATAACCTCTCATGAAATTTGGAACACATTCACATGTCTAATCCGGCCAAACAAAAAAAACCCAAAAAAGAACCCTATTTTTTTCGGTAAATCTTTGCATGTATGAATTGAGGTTATGTTAGGATGTATAAAATTGATTGGGAAATTAGAGGGAATCGGTGAAATTACCTAGCCAAACCTTCAAGTTTGGGCTGTAAAAAGCTCTTAATTTTCTTGGAGGTAAGAGCATAACCAACCACAACTCCTCCTTTCATCATCGGCTGTGTAAAACCTCCTCCTAACTTCTGCGCCACCATCGTTTCTTCACTCTCCTCTTCTTCAAACTGGGTTTCCTCCAACAACCTCATTTCCCCACCAACAACCTATTTATATATATCTCTCTGTCTCTCTCTCTCTCTCTGTATCTATATCTGTATCTGTATAAGGCTAAATTTGGCGATGAAACTTCTTCTTATTCTTACTAAAACTTAAAAGCAAGGGTGAGAGCAGTGGAAGAGGCGAAGGGGAGCGTGAATTGTTGGGTTGATGTATTCTTGGGCCAGATTCGGATGAATGCTATCGGAATTGTGACAATTGGCGGAAGGAGAGAGAGAGAGAGAGAGAGAGTCGGTTACAGGGAAGATAGGGGGGAGAGAGAGAGAGAGAGAGAGAGAGAGAGACAGAGAATTCATGTGGGTGTAGCTATATACTGTAATGCTTAGCTGTTCAGCAGCTTCAGCCTTCAGCTACCCCGCAATAGGAAATGGTGGAAAAGATATCGTAGAGACACGGGTTCATGTAGCTATGGTGTGCCCCCAAATTAAGGCTCTGTTTGGAAATTGGGGAAAAAATGTGGAAAGGAAGAGAAAATGTCATCCTTGTTTGGTTCTTCATAAAGAAGAGCGAAAATTTTAAATTCTAGCTCAATTTTCCTCTCAATTTATCTTCAATTTTCACTCCCATTTTCTCCTCCATTATTTTCATTTCTTTCCCTAACTTTCAAACAAAGCCTAAGCTACAATTTGGAAGCCAATTATTTTTTACATTTTATATTTTGAATTGTGAATTATATTAAATTTTTAGATTATGATCAAAATAAATTATTAATCTATAAGAGCGTTTGAGAGATATGTGCAGAATAGATTTTACGATATAGTAGTTTTTATGTGTACGTAATCATCAATAGATTATGATAGGGTTTTTTTTTTTATATCCAGAATGCAAAAGTATTTTCAGAGCTGATTATCAAATTGTGTCTCCATCGTCTGATTTAGAGAATGCTTTATGTCAGAATGAATTCTACAATCCAACTGCCAAACAGCTAAAATGTGAAAACGGCATAATCTAGGTTGCAAAATGGAGCTCCTAAACACCCCCTTAATCTTTTAAATGGAAGAGAATTGGAACACATTTTGCAAAAGAATTTTGTGTATAAATACTTTATCTGTTCCAAAATAATAATCCACTTCGAAAAGACGTGCAATTTTCGAATCAAAAAATAAAATGATTCCGAGCATAATTTTTTAAATCTTTTGACACCAAATTATAGAGCTCAATTAGTTCTTTAATTTGGTGTCAATTTAAAAAAAAAAAGTATTCTCAGAAGCATTTTATTTGTTGATTCGAAAATTGCAAATCTTTTCATAGTGGACTATTGTTATGTTGGAACGAAAGGAGAATAAGAATTAATTAAATCATAGTCTTAAACCCAAGCACCACTTATTTTTAGGGCCGTGACATTATCATGAGTTGACATCCTATAAATGTGTGAATAACCCATTTTACTCTCTTCATTTATGAGCACTCGTGCCACTTAAAAAATCTCTATATTCTTTGAGAGCACCTAAATTGTGAAAAGAGATCAATAATTCAGGACGAAGCGAGTCTAGTTTAAAGAATTACAAACGTAAAAATTATATTTTAAACAAGATATATAAAAATAACAACTTAAAAGATGAGTGAAATTCACCACTATTCTTTGTACAAAAAAAGAATTCACTCATGTACGTAGAATGTGCCCCTCCTACTCTCTTTCTTCTCCTCCTTACCCTAAGGTTTTCACCACCCTTCTACAGCGGCAGAGAGGAAAGGGCTTATGTTGTGTACCTACCACCTATGTTTTCTATGAATGAAACTAATACCATTTTTATTTATAAAAAAAAAAAAAAAAAAGAATGAAGAGGAGATGTAATATGTGGCCCATTAATGCAACTGCCAATTGTGGCCAAATTTTGTCAAAAAAAGAAAATAAAGGTGTGGCCAAACATCCCCTTCTACTGAAAAGATACAACTGTGGAAATTGGAAAATCACCGAAACTCGCTTCACCTTTTTCGTTAACAATTCATCCACGTGTATAACACTTCCCATATTTTTTCCTCCATTATTCCAACACCACGTGTCCGATTTATTAAGGGGTGTTCCACTAACTAGTTTTTGAAAAAAAACTAGTTTTTCCAAAAAAAACCGAGTTAGGTCATCCTCTTACAATACATCACATAAAAATGTGTAAAAACTGAGGCAGTTTTAAAACAAAATTGGTTTTTCACGGTTTTTTATGTGATGTGTTGTGAGAAGATGACATGTCTCGATTTAAAAAAAAACAGTTTTTTGTTAGTGGAACACCCCCACTAGTTTTTGAAAAAAACTAGTTTTTCCAAAAAAAAATCGAGATAGGTCATCCTTTTACAATACATCACATAAAAATGTGTAAAAACTAAGGCAGTTTTAAAACAAAACTCCCTTAGTGGAACACCCTCTAAGAAGGAAAAGATTATTTAAAATCAAAGGTTACAGAAAGTGAAGTGAAATAAAATTTTTAAATAAAATTTTTGATGTATTTAGTCAGATAAAATATTCAGCATTCTTAAGAATTTTTTGAATAGTTTCCATTATAGAGTTTAATCATATTGAAAATAACAACAAAACATATGTACTTAAATAATTATTTGAATACAATGTGGGGCATCCCGGGATCAAGTTCCATTTTCCCCCCCATGTACTAATAGATTAGAAATGATGAATGACCAAAAAAAAATTATTTGAATAGGTGTATGCTGCCGATAGGAATAAATTTGAAATTTAAATTGTAATAGTCTAGTTGATAACTCTTTTACAAGAAAATTTAATTTTTTACGTATGTTTTGCAACCGAAAGAAAAATTTAACGTAGGATGCTTAGAGGGTCGTACAAGATTATGTAATTTTTTGCTCTTTTTCATTCTCTGCGAATCAGACACATACAAAATAAATATGTTCTTTATTACTGTCTATGTTCTTCCATTATCTTGCTGATCAAACAAACTCTATTGTCAACTTATTTTCATTTTTGTAAGGTTTGCACGGATTTGAGGTGAGACGACTAGTTAATGATTCGCATTTCCTGTAAATTTTGCTGCTATTGTATATTTTATGTGATTTAGTACTTTTCCTTACCTTATGCAAGGACCTGTAATTTCATATGATTTTTCGGTAATAATGTCGGGAAAATGTGAAGAAATGAAAATAGAGTAAAGTGGGGTCAATGTGAGTTGGGAATTGCATTTGGGTACTAGTGAAACATATTAGAAACATGAGGGGTGTAAGTGTAAGTGTGAGAGTGTATACACTTTTTTTGGTACATGAGGGTTAGAATTTTTGTAAACACACACTCCTCTCCCTCTCTATACAGTATACACCGGCTCTCTCTCTCTCTCTCTCTCTCTCTCTCTCTCTCTCTCTCTCTCTCTCTCTCTCTCTCTCTCTCTCTCTCTCCTCAATTTCTTCCATTTCTCCACCAAATCTACACCAATCACCTTGGAGGAGCTTATTTCGGTTGGGTTTGCAAGAACAAGCTAGAGTTTCTTCCTCTCTCATCTTTGGAGCTAAACCAGTAGGGAACCTATCTCTACTTTCTCTAAGTGTATATGGTTTGAAATGTTACATATTACTTGTCATTCCTCTTGAGTTATTGTCTAGCTTTGACACCACCATGAGAATTGATTTTGAACTTGGATGGGTTTGATTTTTACACATTTGTTTGGTTAATCCTTGAGTTAGTGTTGATACACACTCCTTTGATGTTTTGTTGTGATTTGGAACCTCAAACTTGACTTGGATTGAAGCCCCCTTCATTTTGGAAAAAGCTGTCAAAATGCTACTCGTAACCCAATTGGATCGATCCAACTCTAGATTGATCCAAAACCTTCTGATTTTATTTGAAACCTTAGTGGATCGATCCACTTGTTAGGTTGGATCGATCCAGATGGATTCTTTTGGCCTTTAACTAAATTGGATCGATCCACTTGTTGGGTTGGATCGATCCGGATTGATTTTGTTCTGTCTATAACTTAATTGGATCGATCCACTCCTAGAGTTGGATCGATCCAACTTCCCACAACTCACCAAAACTTGTTTTCTTCGATTTTGGTCGCTATGTTCATACTTGTGTGGACGGTCGATCCACGCGGCTCTTTGGTTTAAAAATAGAAAGTTGATGGAAAATGAGTCGCCACCAGGGATTTACTTAGAAAGCGATTTTGGTACTCGAGAAACCGTTGAAAGTAATTGATGACTCTTGTGCCGTTTTGGAAAAGGTTTGATCTGCGAAAAGATTCTTAGATTCGGAAGCCAGGTTACGAACGGGGAAGGTTTTATTGAAAAGCACCCCGCTCGCCCGGGAGATTCCCGGTCTCTACTAAATTTTTGTGGGATTTTTAGAAAACATTTTATTGAAAACTCTGATAAATAAACAAGTAAATAGAATCATAACGGAAATAAAATTAAACAAAAGGACTTTATAGCAATAATAGAAAAGTAGAAGGAAAAATATGTAATAAATAAATTGCAGAAAATCGAAAAAAACAGAGCCTAAACAGAGGAAAAACAGAGGAAATTTTTATGGCGCAAAGGTTAGCCGCACGGCTAACCTTAGTTGGCCGTACGGTGCACCTGAGTTAACCGCACGGTTAACTTTTTGAAAGATTTTTCAAAATTTTGTTTTCTCAACAGGAGTTCAGTTTTATTTGTAAAAAAACAAATTTTTTGATAAAAATAACTTCTGTTGAAATGTTTTTATACTGAAAGAAAGTAGTAAATGAAGTGTATCTCCTTGCAAGAACCGTACCTTGCGATAACCGAAAATATCGCCCTATACGGATTCGAGAGATTTGATTTTAGTAAAAACATGGCCACCCGAGCCTAGGAATGATTACTGGAACCATCCTCGACCCGGGCGGATCCCCTCAAAGAACCAAGGTTCTGAACTCGGCTAAAGAGATACGATTTATACCTTTACTGGAAGTTTTCGGACAGTCGAGAACTTCTGAAACTTCGGACTTGAACTCCTTGAGAATGAATTTGATACACACAGATGGGTCGTTGGAGGTTTTTGAATGAAGGAAATGGAATGGGTTTGAAGTTTCTAGAGGAGTTTGGACGGAATTTCGGACGGGAAATAACCGGAGAATTTACCAGCGTGTTGCCGGAGTAGGGAGGGGGGGTACTGTGTGTGTTGAGAATGGGAGAGGAGGAGCGTTCTTATAGCCGAAGAAAGGAATAACAATGAGTACGAACTGCTGCCAAGAAATGATGAGATGCTTCTGCTGTCAGGAAACGAATATTTTCTGGGATGCAACCGCACGGCTGAGAGGGTTGACCGTACGGCTTAACTGAGTTAACCGTACGGTTTGGTTTTGAGAAGGTGCACCGTGCGGTTAGCTAAGTGGACCGTGCGGCTAAGATATTTCAGTCCAGAATTTTGAAGTTCAGGTTGGCTGTTCCAAGGTACTGCTGGGTATCTCTTTCATCGTTGGGGATGCACAGGGGTACTTATTTTCATAAACCAAACTTAAGTAAAGAAAACTATTTTGAGTTTTCTTTACTTTAATTTATTTATGAAAATAAGGAAGTACCCCCCTTTGGGAAACAATGACATTTCTAGAATTTTGATATCCCAATCCAATCAAAATCTCGTCCCCCCACTTTTAGTACAAAACCGAAAACGGGCACGTTTTTCTCCGAAGAAAAGGGCCGAAAGATAATCTTCCTGTACTCGAAAAGAGCATCCGATTATATCATTGTGCTTAGAAAAATCCAAGGAACAAATACCGGGACTTTTTATTGGCCAAATCAAAACTTCCCAAAAAAGTTAATTTTCCATACTTAGCCAGATTTTCGAGCAACAGACAGGGGTGTCTAGGATGAGAGACGATGATGAAGGAATACTTGGTTTAAAATTGGGGTGTCTACAGTTGCCCCTCTTTGACGAGTCTTGTCATCATTCTGAGATGCAAGTCACGTCAAACATATAGACGTCCCAATTTTGAACGTCCCGGTGCGAGAAAACAAATAAACAAAATATGGTCGAGCATTGAACTTGTCATTGGACTTTGAAAATTTGAACTTGAATTTGGACTTAACAATTTTGAACATGAATTTGGATTTTGCTCTTGAAAATTTAAACTTGACTTTGAACTTGAAAATTGATTTTTTAGTTTGAAGTGACGTTGAATTTGAAAATTGATTTTTGAATTTGAACTTGATATTTGGATTTGAAAATTGAAAATTGAAGTTGAACTTGAAAGTTTGATTTTGAACTTGAAAATTGATTTTTGAATTTGAAGTGATATTGAATTTGAAAATTAATTTTTGAATTTGAACTTGACATTTGAATTTAAAAATTGAAAATTGAAGCTGAACTTGAAAGTTTGATTTTGATCTTCAAAATTTTGATTTTTTTTTGAAAATTTGAACCTGAACTTGAACTTGACACTTGAATTTTTGAAAAATGAAATTGAGCTTGAATTTGACATTGGAATTTGGAAAATTGATCTTGAAATTGAACTTGGATTTGACATTGAACTTCAAAAAGGAATTTGAAAATTGAACGATGCATGAAAGTACCATGTTTGAAAATGCTTGACACAATGTGCGAAACTACCGTGCTTTGAAAGTGTTTGAAACAGTGCATGAAGTTATCGTGTGCTCAACTACGTGTTTGACATTCGACAAATTTGAAAAAGTTCCAAAACTTGACAACTTGGCATTCAACAATTTGAATTTTTTTTTTGACAATTCGATAATTTGACAAGTTCGAGACAAAATGGTGTTCCAAGAAATGTGTCTCAAAAATTGAGGGTGAGAAATATATCTCTAAAACCAATTTAAAAGTTGTCCATGAGGACTCTTGCGTGAGGCTCAGGTTTCGACACTTGACGACACAATGACAACATTTTTTTTAGAAAGCAGGTGGCACAACAGGGTGTCTCTTTTTGCTTTACTTCTTTCCTTTTGGACAGGGTCTGGGTTTGAGGTTGCTTCTGATCAAGACTTCGAGCTTTTCGGGCTTTCTGGATTTCTGTGAGGTTTGAGTCTTTTTGCTTTCTTGTCCCAGATCTTGAACTCTGGTGTATGTGCTTCTCCCAGTAGATGGCATTGAGTTGACGTGCCCCAGTCTTGGACAAATGTGCCTCAATAGATGACAAGCTTCAGTTTTGAACCCATCGACTTGTTTATCCGAACATAGGCCTTTCCTTGCATTTGAAATCATCTTCCACGAGTTTAAAATTATCAAGACTACCAAGGGTTGACTAGACAAAAGACCTTGTGTGAATTTGGACAAGGCCCCGACGATACGAGTGACTTTACAAAGATGCCCCTGATTTGGGCGGAGATGACATACTCAAGAGGGGGTAGATTTGGACAAGACTAGGCTGCCTCAACAGACTCAAAAGAGTGACTTCCCTGAAGGTTCCCCTGACTGGGTGGAGAATGACTACTCATGAATTTGGTAGACACCGGTTATTTTGACCTTGTGACAAAGGAATGGACTCTGACAAGATTATGTTGACCTGAAAAGACCTTTGAGCGATGACAAACTCGAGAATTCAGGAAATGGCAGAAGGTGCCCCACAATTGATGTTTGAAATTGTCATAAACTTGAGTCTTTTGGTTTTGAAATTGTGTTTACTTCGTCAAATGATGTTCATTCAAATCGATTATCAAAACACAAGAATTCTTAGTGCGAACCCTTGCCCTCGGGATGCTGATTCACTGATTTTCCATTGCGGTGCCCCGGTTTGGACTTTTGCTTCTGGCGGATGCTGGTGTTGTGCAATGCCTTGCCTCCGGGTTGGTGATGAGGATATGAGGTGCCCCGGTTTGGATTTTTGCTTCTGGAGGATGCTGGTGTTGTGCAATGCCTTGACTTTTGATCTTCCCTTTTTTTTTTTTTAAATGATACTATTCCAACTGGATTCTCGCTATCAAGCTGTGCTTTTCAATCTGAAAGGACTTTATTTAGGTTATAACGGGGCTAAGGCTTTGGGTTTGTCAAAGAAATGATAGTAGGCTCAAAAAGTTTCATTTTGTTCTGGGTTAAAGCTAGCAGCTATCTTGAACTCTTTTCGTGTGCCCCTTCTGTTTTCTTCAATGTTTTCCTTCGTGCCCCATTTTGGCTTTTGATTGGCACTTTCTTCCTTTCTTCCTTTTCAGTGCTTCACATTTGGTTGTCATTCCTTCGAAATTCTGACGTGCCACTGGCAACCATGCAATTGGTACTTTTGACATTTCTCTGGCGATTATGTGCTTGGCACTTTCATCTGGACATCTTGCTGATAACTTGGCACTTTCGTTTCTCTTAATTCACCCCAGTGTGAGGGACAGCTGCCTAGCTGGGTTCTTCTTCAAAGAAAAATGATTCGGGCTCTAAAGGGCTATCAAAGGATATATTTATCTGGGAAATAAAACAAAGAATGCCTTTCTTCATTTTGAATTGCACAACTTGGTAGAAAGAACCTGTATATGCTCTAACTTTTGCCTGGGTCGTACTTCAAGGTTTTGATCCAGCGAGCTTTTTTTTGTTGTTTTTTTTTATAATTATCAAAGCATTGCTCCTTGATGATGTTGGAGAATGGTGCCTGGAATTCCTTCTTCTTGTGAGAACTGGGGGTTCAATCATCTTGTGTTTTGAAGTGAATATCATGAATCTCAAATGATGGTGGAAAACAATTCCATTTTCAAGGATTAATGCGAAAACTCAAGTTTATTATGATAATTCTAACACAAAAGCGTGACATCAATTTTTGAAAGTTGCGACCGAACCATTGAGGGTTGCCTACGTATCCTTTTGCAAGGAATCAGGTCGTGACGTAGTTCGGGACTACAATGTTGACTTTATTTTTGGTCTTTTTCTTTTTTTTTTGACAACAACAACAAGACATCACAGACTCGAAGATGAAAACACATAGACGAGGAAAGCGAAAACATAAACAGACTCGAAATACAAACTGACTCAATTGGAAGTGAAAACTTGACTTGACACTTGAAGACTTCCAAGACTCGTGGAAGATTGAATTATTGCATGGCCATTGTTGATTTATTGATTCGGAGTGGTGTTTGGTTTCCCCAGTGGAGCAGAGATGGATCCGTTGTCAATGAGATCTTGTATTTCATGACGGAGGCGGTGGCACTCATCAGTAGCATGGCCAGGCACTTGATGGAAGGTGCAGAAGGCATCTGGGTTGTGGTTTGATGGAAGCTTCTGAGGTAGAGGTTTTGGTTGGAGTGGTTTAAGGAGACTGGCCATGAGAAGCTTTTCATAGATCAAGGACAGAGGCTTGGAAATTTGGGAAATAGTTCTTTGTGGTTTTTGAGAGTTGTTGGTTTGGGCTTGAACTTTGTTGGCAGGCATGGCTTGGTTGAAATCTTGGGTTGTGGAGCTTTGGTCATTTGGAGTGGAGCTAAAGGAGACTTGGTTGACTTGGGCATTGAGCTTGTGTTCTGGCATGGGTGTAGAGACAATGTTGGGCTTTTTGAGGGGGAGTGGGATGGTTCCATCTTCAATGAGATCTTGGATTTTGTGTTTGAGACGCATGCAATTGTTGGTGTGATGGCCGGGCATCTGGTGATAGGTACAGAAGGTGTTTGGGTTATGGTTGGTAGGGAGCTCTTCTGGTAATTCTCGAGGCTCAAGTGGTTTAAGAAGGTTATTCTCAAGAAGGCTTTTGTAGACAGGAATAAGGGAAGTGGAGAATTGGTGAAAGTTTCTTTTAGGGCGGTTGGTTCGGGTTGTGTTCACGGAATTGTCGTTTGTGGAGCTGTGGGTGGTTTTTGCAAGGTTGTCCTTCTTGATGTCCTGCTGGTGCATTTTCAGATCCCCGATACCAATGAAACTTTCAAGGCCCATGGGATTGAATTCTTCCAAGACAGATTTATCTAATTCAGAAATTCTTGCCAAAGCTGCAGCCATTTCTGGGCTCTTTCTGGGTCGTTGAGGGTTCTCTTGGGCTGGTAGGAGATGGTTACAGACGTCTTGTACCATGATCATGAGCTGGGTGATTTGACTATTGATCCGTTTGCCCATATCAGTTAGAGTCTTCTTGATCTCAGCCTGAACTTCCATGTCTGTTGCTTCGGGTCGGATCATCCTTTGTCCTTGGAATGGGTGAGGTTTTCTCGTTTGGCTGAATGGCTGGGGATTGACAGTAAAGCGAACTCAGAAATGCCCCTGCTTGTTTTATTTTGAAAAATGGGAATGTCATATTTGTGTCGCCATGTATGCAAACCTAAGTCTCAAAAGGTTTTCAACAGCCCTGGGTAGGTCGACTACTCAGTAGGTTAAGTTCCTGTGTGTTGGAACCAGAGCCAATCAACTTTCGTGACCATCCAAGACAAAGCAATAAGGCTGTTGAAATCTGGATAGAAATGTGATAAAATCACAAGGAGAAGCCGTTCGAGCACGGCTGACACTGGAGGTGTTTCAAACTCCAAAGATTTAAAGTCTCTTAGACTATTGAAAAAAATGGGTCTTAGAAAAAGGCTGCCCCGATCCTCAGTGTTTCTTTTGACAGTGTATCCTTTGTTTAGGACAGCAGGATTCGGAGAAATTAAATCAACCTGGTTCTTGATAATTCCTTTTCAAGGATCTAACTTTGATTTTAGGGACAATTGCCCCAGCTTGGGTCAATTGTTCCTAATTTCGGTTAGGTCATTGTTAAGGAATTATTAAGGATCAAATTGATTTGATTTTTCTAAATCCTGTTATTCTAAGGACTGAATTAATCTGAACAACGTGCATTGGGATGCACGACTCATCATCGGGCAGGGCAACCTCTCAAGACTGCGGGGAAAGGTAATGTGTGCATGATGACAGGGTATGCAGAAAACAACTAACAGATAAACATGATATGCAGAAAACAGATAAACATGATATGTTAGAAGCAGTAAACACATAACAGGATATAACAGATAATTCTACCCTGCAGGCCCTGTTGTAGGTTGGAAAGTGCTATGGTTTACTATATGCAAAAGGCTGGGTTTTGGTTTGAAGGGGTTCCCTAGACTAGAGCCAATATTTGCCTCCCAGTGCCAAGTGTACTGCATGGCAAAGGTCGAACGGCAGGCTGACTCATCATCGTCCAGGGTTTACCGAGAACCTTGGGATGTCCTAACACCAGCAAGCCGGGTAGGGTAACCAAGACGCAGCGGCGGGGCTTATCCAACATCGATGCACGTGCAATGCAAAAGTTTAACAATAAAATATTTTCCAAAAATCCCACAAATATTTTCGAGTTTGGCATACCAATAAATTAATTTTTATTTTGAAATTTTACTCAAGCAAACAACCGGGAAAGCTCCAGTCCGGATTGGTTGGGCGTAGCACTGTTATTGCACCAATCCTTTCTCGATCACGCGGGGCGTGTTCATTTTTGTCAAGCTTTCGAGGGTCGTTTTACAAGTGTAAAATACCAAAATAAGAATTAATTTAAAAATCCCCAGCGGAGTCGCCATTTTGTGGACGGTCGATCCACGCGGCTCTTTGGTTTAAAAATAAAAAGTTGATGGAAAATGAGTCGCCACCCGGGATTTACTTAGAAAGCGATTTTGGTACCCGAGAAACCGTTGAAAGTAATTGATGACTCTTGTGCCGTTTTGGAAAAGGTTTGATCTGCGAAAAGATTCTTAGATTCGGAAGCCAGGTTACGAACGGGGAAGGTTTTATTGAAAAGCACCCCGCTCGCCCGGGAGATTCCCGGTCTCTACTAAATTTTTGTGGGATTTTTAGAAAACATTTTATTGAAAACTCTGATAAATAAACAAGTAAATAGAATCATAACGGAAATAAAATTAAACAAAAGGACTTTATAGCAATAATAGAAAAGTAGAAGGAAAAATATGTAATAAATAAATTGTAGAAAATCGAAAAAAACAGAGCCTAAACAGAGAAAAAACAGAGGAAATTTTTATGGCGCAAAGGTTAGCCGCACGGCTAACCTTAGTTGGCCGTACGGTGCACCTGAGTTAACCGCACGGTTAACTTTTTGAAAGATTTTTCAAAATTTTGTTTTCTCAACAGGAGTTCAGTTTTATTTGTAAAAAAACAAATTTTTTGATAAAAATAACTTCTGTTGAAATGTTTTTATACTGAAAGAAAGTAGTAAATGAAGTGTATCTCCTTGCAAGAACCGTACCTTGCGATAACCGAAAATATCGCCCTATACGGATTCGAGAGATTTGATTTTAGTAAAAACATGGCCACCCGAGCCTAGGAATGATTACTGGAACCATCCTCGACCCGGGCGGATCCCCTCAAAGAACCAAGGTTCTGAACTCGGCTAAAGAGATACGATTTATACCTTTACTGGAAGTTTTCGGACAGTCGAGAACTTCTGAAACTTCGGACTTGAACTCCTTGAGAATGAATTTGATACACACAGATGGGTCGTTGGAGGTTTTTGAATGAAGGAAATGGAATAGGTTTGAAGTTTCTAGAGGAGTTTGGACGGAATTTCGGACGGGAAATAACCGGAGAATTTACCAGCGTGTTGCCGGAGTAGGGAGGGGGGGGTACTGTGTGTGTTGAGAATGGGAGAGGAGGAGCGTTCTTATAGCCGAAGAAAGGAATAACAATGAGTACGAACTGCTGCCAAGAAATGATGAGATGCTTCTGCTGTCAGGAAACGAATATTTTCTGGGATGCAACCGCACGGCTGAGAGGGTTGACCGTACGGCTTAACTGAGTTAACCGTACGGTTTGGTTTTGAGAAGGTGCACCGTGCGGTTAGCTAAGTGGACCGTGCGGCTAAGATATTTCAGTCCAGAATTTTGAAGTTCAGGTTGGCTGTTCCAAGGTACTGCTGGGTATCTCTTTCATCGTTGGGGATGCACAGGGGTACTTATTTTCATAAACCAAACTTAATACTTTAATTTATTTATGAAAATAAGGAAGTACCCCCCTTTGGGAAACAATGACATTTCTAGAATTTTGATATCCCAATCCAATCAAAATCTCGTCCCCCCCCTTTTAGTACAAAACCGAAAACGGGCACGTTTTTCTCCGAAGAAAAGGGCCGAAAGATAATCTTCCTGTACTCGAAAAGAGCATCCGATTATATCATTGTGCTTAGAAAAATCCAAGGAACAAATACCGGGACTTTTTATTGGCCAAATCAAAACTTCCCAAAAAAGTTAATTTTCCATACTTAGCCAGATTTTCGAGCAACAGACAGGGGGTGTCTAGGATGAGAGACGATGATGAAGGAATACTTGGTTTAAAATTGGGGTGTCTACAACTTGTACTTGGCATATCCATTCCCTACACCTCGAAACTTATTGGAAAACACCTCCCTAGCCTATTGTGATATAATTCATGACTCGCCTTGATTTCTCACGTACTTGGACACGTGTTAACTTAGCCACAATCAATATACCCGAGTTTTTGAACAAAATGAATTACATGAATGATTTGGACACATGAGGGTTAAATGGATTTTTTTGAAAATGGTGATCATTAATACTAGGGCCACCATTTGGTGCGTCCCTGGCCAGGGGTGCACGGAGGCCACAAAATCCGGCAGGGGCGCACAGAGCTCACGAAATCCGGCAGAGGGATTTATTCCCTATTAAAATAAGTGGTTATTTTTGTGAAGTGTTTGAAAATGAAATGTTTTATGAATGATACGGTATTTTGATGAAATTAAACACACGACACGACTTGTAACGGTAAGAGGAAATCGGTGGACACATAGGTTATAGTTGGAACATTTTTGGTATTTCCTTGGACACTCGGGTACTTGGTTGGGCATTCGGGTATCTTGTGGACATTTAACATCGAGTCGAGTGATCATAGCCTCTATTAGTCAATTCATTCATGTTTATTGCATCTTCATGTGCATCTTTCGTTTTCTATACCCTTAGTATTAGTAGAAAGGTTTCCTACTGGGCTAGTGAGCTCACCCTATCATTTTCATGTACACGACAAGGCGCATGAATTGGATGCTTGGATTGTGGATGCATGGCATGAAGCTCATTTACTCATGAAGTTTTTTTATCCTCTCCATATTACGTATACTTTTGGGAGATGGTCATATAGCTTCTATTTCTTCAATTTTTTTGACAAATTTTATATATGTAATAACTTTAAATATTTTTTATGTACGGGTTCCCCCTTTGGTGAGAGACACGTGGAACTTGTATATTTGACTCTGACTTTTCAATGGAGATATGCATGACTTTGACTTGTCATATGTGGATAATACTTGTATTTTGGGATATTAAAATTGAGGGCTTGACACCTGAACTCTTTTAAATTGATTTTTCAAATTTTTTTTTGATAGTTTGGTTTTTTCTTTTTTTTGCTTTCTCAATTTGTCCCAAAGAAAGGAACTTTAAAATTAAAAATTACCAATTTTTTTTGTTTTTAAAATCTCCTAATCTAAAAATAAGTCAAAGCTGTAACCTCAACCTAGGATGGTGGAACTTGGGAGTGATGTCTAACTTGCTTTTCTTGTGTATGCTTCAACGACCTCCTAATGATAATTAACAAAGACACAAATCCTCTTACTCTTCCAACAACAAAAAAACACAAATCCTCTTTAGTCTCATTCTGGGATTGGACTGTCAAATTCGACCTCCGAGGCGCCTCGAGGCGCCTTTCCTGGGCTCAATTTGATGATCGAAATTTTCAATCTTTAAAATCTCGCTGAGAGCATTAACGATACTAAAGATGGTAATAGGGTTTTGATATACTTTCATAATACATTTTTCTTCAAAAAAGAGATTGCATTCAGAACCCATTTATAAAATGCATACTAGAAAGTATCAAATGGCATCCGATCAATATGACATTTGGTATGAGTGATAATTCCAACGAGCGCTAAAATAAACGGTTTCCATCATCAAACTACGTCCGAGAAAGACTAGAAAATTGCCTCTGACAGGACCGTCCAATCCCTAAATGGTGCTCATGAAAAGTATCATTTCCCCATTAAATTAAGAAGTTTGGTTAGAAACTCAAGTTAGGTTTAAAGTTGATATAGATAACACATCATCATGTAATTGATCATCTTAATGACTTGGAAAACCATAACTATTATTTTAAGCTTCTCCTTGTCATTTCTCCAATGATCATGAGTGTATAACTCAGGTAAAATGAATTCAATTGAACATATCTAACCATATATTTATATATAAACAAGTGGCTTAATTTGGACCCAATAAGACCTATCTCATGTCTAGGGTACTCCACCTGATTGTTTTATTTTATTATTTATTTTGTTGTCATAATTTTTGCAGGGGGCCTTAACTTGATATACACACAGCAGTTTAGCAAAACTTATCCAATAGGGTCACTCTCATCATATTTGTCGTGAATATTTTCATGACTGTTTATGATACTTTTACAGTCAAAAGAAAAAGATTAAAGCATTCAGGATATATAGCAGAATATTGGAATAAAATTTGACTGTGGTATTAGTAGTCGTGCACGGGTTGTTCCAATGTCATTGGCTTAAGAATTTTTTGGTTGTCTTTATTTAAATTTTTTTTTTTGCGTTTGTTAGTCATGCGTCAAACTTTTGGTGACTATAGGTTCGTCTCAATGAGAGGAATTAGAATAGGGTAAACTTATGACTATTTTGAAAAATATGCAAAAAAAATATGAAAAGATAGCTTAAGCCGACTTATCTATGTTTTCTTGGATATTTCCCAAAATATTTGGGTATTCTCATAATTTTTTACTTTTCCAAATTCTCACTTCGAGACAAACCTATAATTATAAATAAATAAAAAAATTGACGCAAAACTATCAAACACAAAAAAAAAAAAAAAAATTGAATAAAGACAAATTTAATAAATTCTTAAGGCAATGACACTGGAACATTCATTGGACCCAGGAGCAAGGATTTATATTAATTAGAGGAGGGAAGCAAGAGACAAATTTTCACGCAATGAACTACAGTATATATATTTGTTGTTAGATATGTCTCTTTTTTTTTAGACACAAATCAAGAATATTAAATCATCAAATTAATCAAAGGGTAGTCAATGAAGAGTAACCTTTAAGGAGAATAATTAAATAAGAGAACAGCGAAGATAAGCATGTGAATTTATTTTATTTTATTTTTCTTCGGGTAGCTAGAATACACATGCACTCATTACTAGTCTATTTAAACAACTAATTTTTTTTTATTGGATAATGTAATTTTTTTAGAAATACTGTATAATGTAAATTATGTCACAGATTTAAATGTACTAATATACACATTATCCCATACACTCAAAACATATCGATCTAATATTTATATACCAAAGGTTTTTCTCTCCCTTACATCGATCTCTCGTGTGTGGGTCATGTGTACGTTGTGCGGCCGCTTTGGGCCCACCCCGATTCCCATTGTTTGATCCAAGTCGTTCATGTTGTTCGTCTCATTGAGTATGTAGTCCATGTGAAAATTCAAGTTGATTGGAAACCGATAACTATGTTTTGAGACTGCATTTTTGGCGGAAACGAAACACTCAAAGAAATTATTGTAGGTGATTTTTTTCGACAAAACTGGAGTATAAGCTAAATGATTACCGATCAAATAATTACCAATGCCCGATCAACACGAAATTTTACGTGGACTACCTTCGATGAGACGAACAAAATGAACAATTTAGATCAAACAACTGGACCCGGGGTGGGCCCCAAAGCGGCCCACAACACGCGTGTTGTGCACCCACAGACACAGGACCCCTCTTTGTATACTCGCAACAAGCTAGCTTCTATACTTCCTCGCAAGTTTTCTATTTATAGAGCAGTGCCTGCTCAGATATTTGGGTTGCCGAAGCCCAACCCAAGTTTGGTTGCCCACTTTATTTTAAGTCATAAAAAATAAAAATAAAAATAATAATATATAAGTCAAAAAAAATTTAATGTTACATTGTGCTTTTCGCTTGAATTACATCAAAAAAATAAAATAAAAATGTAATTCTGGTTATGGTGCTTTATGATTAAAACGATCTGATTCACAGAAAATAGCTTGTCGTTGTATTTTTTGAAGCAAATTCTTCTTGGTTTTTAATATATCCATGAAGGTAACGGTAAATAGATCAAACATGGTATTGTAGTTTCGTAATTAACTAAAATAAACAGTAATTTTTTTTATACAACTACAAAAAAATGAATCAAATATATCAAAGTACCGCTTATATTTGTGTTTTATCTAACTAATCATGTTATCAACTTTACTCTCGTAAAACTACTATTTTAACAATAAAAATTATTAATTTTAAATCTTTTTATCAAAGTTTGTTGAGTAGAAATAAATTATTTTGGTTTATTTATTGTCAACATATATTTATTTGAAAACTCGTTTTGAAAAGTTAGAAGTAAAAATTAAAATAAACTAAGAGAGGATAAAAAACACTTAAAAAAACATTTATGATTTGCAAGTGATTTGAAGCTTGCAAGTATCTAGCATTTTTGTTTCAGAGGTTTTGTTAGGTTTGTACTCTCTGCATTTTACAATTCATATAGTATTTTTTTTATATTTATTTTGCATGTACGTATATAAGTTCGGGTGTGTAGTATAGAATTCATTAGGAATCAAGCCTGGCCCTAACGCAAATGCAAAGAGGAAAAAGTCCAAAGGCACATACAATTTAGATTGGCAGGGTCTGAAACAAATGCAAAGAGGAAAAAGGCTAAAATTCTTTGCACAAATGCAAAGAGGAAAAAAAACCAAGCCTTTGAGCATTTTGAACAAGCAAAAAGGCACATACAATTTGTTAACATAAAGACAACTACTTTAGCCCAAACTACTTGTCTTGTTATTGCTTGTTCAGAGCTTTAGCTAGTTTTCTCTCAGTGTAAAATTTGTTTCAGGGGTAAGCCCTACCAGATCATTAACCATCAACTCATCTAAAACTTTAAACTGTTAGAGAAAGAGATAACTTTTTTATTTATTTTCTCAACACATCTCTTCACGTGTAGCTAGGTTCTCCTCTATAAGCGAGTTACACGTGTAAATATTTCATAACTAGGTAGGCAACGAGGTTCGAACACAGGATTTATTGTCTGCTCTGATATCATAATAGATTGTTAACCACCAACTCATCTAAAAGTCAGTAGTTAACGATCTAATATGGTTCTTGGGTGGCCTCACCTCCAGTAGTCGAGTCTCCGTCGCCCGAGTCAAACTGTCTTGTCTTCTCAATTCGTATCTCCATGTGCATCCAAGCTGCATGTAAAGATCGCCCAAGTAACTTAACCCCCAAAATTGTAGTAATGATTATTTGAAAGTAACCCCCCAAAAATTCTTGTCCTTTACGTGTAGACATTTTTTGCAAAGTAAACAAAAGCCCCTAAAAAGTTTGTTAAAGGCTTACTGCCGACGTTTAAAACATGTGTTTGAATGATCCTCATCCTAAGGGGGTGTTCCATTAACAAAAAATTGTTTTTTCCAAACACCGAGACAAGTTATTCTCTCATAACACATCACATAAAAAACCAGTTTTTTGTTTTTTCAAAAAATTAGGTTAGTGAAGCACCCCCTAAGTCCATCCAAATTCTAATACACTCCACTTCCACTTTGGGGACCAACAGTAAAATGACACTTTAGAAAGGGAAAAAAATAAAGGAAAACAGAAAAAGATGTGAAGCATTATAGTAGTATGTTAACTAATCCCAAGGTGCCACGTAATCTAATTAATATTTGCACTATATTATAAAGTCTTGCTCACTTTGAAAATTCCTTTTCCCTTCCTCCACTTCCTCTACTCCTCTTTCCCTCTCCTTGGGGCTTTACTAAAAAGCAAACCAAAAAGTAATGACCAACAAAAATGGTGGGTTTACTAGTTGGGGTACTAACTTTTATTTTCGATAATGGAAATCCCGAGCATTTCGCATTTCTATTATGTTCTTTACCTTTGCGCACCACGCTTGTTTCTCTTTTTTCATCACTTGTTCGGATCAACCGTGATCCTGGCACACCCGTGAATCTCAATCACATTGCCAAGGCGTTGTTTCGTTTTTTTTTTAATTTTTTTTATAGGGAAACAGGTAGTATTTGAAAGGGGGGTCAAAACAAATTTCGATTCATCGCTTGGTAATTTCCTGCATTTGCCTCTCCAAAACCTTTTAATCAAAGTTAGTAATTTTGAGATTAATGAATGTGTCGATACACATTTTAAACTTTGGGAGACCAAATAGACACCATTTTTATTTTGAAGACCAAAATGACGCTAATATTATGTAAAATTAAGGCATTTGTCGTATAGGAGCACTAGATATACGTAGAGCCTCTCATATCCAAAATAAAGTCAGACATAAAAGGCTTTTATATGTTATTCAGTGGCCTAGGGCACCGTCACGTGGTGTCTCAACACATCTTAACAGTATATATTATATGAGATTTATACACTTATTAGTGAATCCCATATAAAAATGTGAGGTGGCATGGTGAAGGGTGTTGGATACGCTCAGTAATAATTAAGAAGCACTTTATTTTTTATTATTTTCTCCTCTCTTCTTCTTCTTTTTTTTTTAACCAAGAAAGATCATTTCATTACTAAACAAAATGATTACAACGGACTCAAAAGGTCCAGAATACAAAAAAAGAAAAAGAAAAAAACAAAATAAAAAAAAACACCAAAAAAACAGTGTTGAGGACGGACCCCATCAGACACACTCGTGAAGGAGGGTGGCATGACTAGATCTGCACCTTCTAAAACTCATTCCCGCCGTATGCTGAAGGACTAACACCAGATCCACTGAAGATGCCGCCATCATCGTTGGTGGAGACACGAGAGGGCAATAAATAATATTTTCTCCTTCTGTTTTAATTCTTGCCCTACATTATGCAGATCTTTTCTTATTTTTAATTTCTTTTTCTTTTTCGTTGCTATGGCGGAATTGGAGATAGATAATCAGAGACAGAGATTGTTAAGAACAAGAGTCTCATATTGCTTAAAAGTGAAATGTGTGATCACTTAATATATGTTGGAACATCTCCACTCATTGTCAATTGGTTTTGAGATGGATATAAAGTTTTCACATGGTATCAGAGCGGGACCCATTCCACCCCACATTTAAAAAGAAAAAAATTTACAATCCACACCCTACGATAACAGACCAGCAAAAAGGCTACACGATGATACAACCCAAAAAGTGGTCACAAGTGACAGATCTCAAATGCGGCTGCACGTGAGGGGGGATGTTAAGAACAAGAGTCTCACATTGCTTAAAAGTGGAATGAGTGATCACTTAATATATGCTAGAACCTCTCCACTCATTACCAATTAATTTTGAGATGGATATAAAGTTTTCAAAGAGATTAATCTTTTTGGATAATTCCATACCTTTAAGAAGTGGGTAAGAATTTAAACAATGTTTATGATCATGTGAATGGTGTTGCGTTGGATGCTATAGTGGGTAACGATACGAGTCTACTAAAGTATGAACAAGAAGTTCTTGACAGATTGGGACATAAAGTTGAATTTCGTTTATCATTATTATCCTATGGTATTGCGTTTACAGACTGCATTGTTGGCATTTTGGACAACGGGTCATGTATTAATTGTATTCCCTCCGTTTCAATTTTATAGTCTCTCGTTATATCCTAACCGGATAAAAAAATGATTATATTTTTCAATCGATAATACATTTTATATGCAATATGGATCTTGTTTGATAGATCTTGATTTAATCTAATAAACAAAGTGTTCAAAATCACCTAAAACATTGTAGATTATAATATATAACACTTTGAAAAGTGGCACGAACTCCCAAAAAGGACTATAAAATTGGGACGGAGGGAGTATATTTTATTAAGTCAATTCAAGTCGTCCATTGTAGTGATCAAAAACTCCAAAACCAAACTTCTCGTTCGACCATTCATTCAGGCACACAATTGATCTAATAACGAAGCGGGGACCCCGTAGTGAGTCGCATGTAGTCGTTCATTTTGGCAACGGTAGTTCAAATTTAATCCAAACTTTGAATGACTCGAGCTGTTCATCGTTTGAATTAAAATTCAAGCATTGATTATTGAGATGTACGACCCGATGGGCTTACTACAACCCTGTACTAAGCCCCGCACTATAAGAACCCGTACTCTCAATTAATAAAGGCCCGAAGGTGGGGTGGAGACATCTCTCCAACTCTATTGGGGTGTAGAAAAAGCTTGGCACACGTGATAGTGATGTTTGGTGTAAGAAATTTTCTTTCATAAGTGGAAATGACACGAGTGATCTCCAAATTCCAACCCTTTTACTCAATGCCTTATCTTTAAAGAGTAATAACAGAAAGGTTATGGCCTATGGGTACAGACCCAGGCATATGGGTACAGACCCAGGCATATGCACACAGGGACGGACGCAGGATTTATCATTAAGAGGGTCAAGAATTTATAATATTTAGTTTCTTCGTTTCATTTTGATAATTCTCTATGAAGTTACATGCAAATTTTCAGATAAAACATTAAAATATTTTCGTATATGCAAATTTCATACATGATTTATCATTAGGAGTGTGTTAAAATGGCGGAATCACAAAAAAAGAAAAAAATCAGGGGCGATTCGGTGAATTATTTGGGTATTGTTGTAAATATTTTTAGCACATTTGGGGCAAGTAAATTATTTGTGGGGCAAGGATCACAACGGAAAGACAGTAAGATATACTCCCGTGGGGCAAAATTACAAAAATAACTAAAAAAATATGCATAGCCCAAGGAGGATTTCCGGTTCAGGTGGGTCAGTTGGCCCCCCTTTGCCCCTATGGGGCCGCCCCTGTATGCACATATTGTGCATAGATCTATTGTGCATAGATCTAGGTGTAGGGTACATTTCGAGATTCCACACAAATTATTTAAGGCATTCAATAATTTTAAAATATTTTTCGACTCACCCTGTAAAAAAATTAGCTTAACCAGATATCTTTAAGTGCTTGATCTAAAAAGAACAAATTTCTTTTAGAATTTATAAGTCTAAATTCTAAATGAACTATTGACCGATTATGATACTTTCAAGTTTCAAATGAAGCTCACCAAGATTTCAAACGAAACTCAAGCGTACTACTACTCGACTTGTTTAGATTATGATACTGACTAAATTCTAACTATTCGAGATTCGCTCGTAAACAATTAAATTTAAAATTGTTTAAAGCTGGAACAATCGGTTACTTAGCTCGTTCTAGTTCGGCTTGTCATCGGCCCTAAATCAAATTTAGCGCATTGGCATTATTTTTGTCAAAACACATGGGATCGATGCAATTACACATTGAAAGTTTGAAACGGGTAATTCATGAATAATTTACATATAGTACAACGCTAAGTTTTGCGTAGAAGTTTATATGCTTGAAAGCTTCTCCAAGCAGTCCATATTTGTATTGTCATTTGTAGTATAATTTAGAATGAAATTTTTGTAAAACAGTGCTCAAGTGGGGTGATATCTGGTAGGCAATATTTTATCAATTGCTAAATTAGAGTTTAAAAATTAAATTTTATTAAGAAATGACAAGACATTCAATATAATCACAACGAAAGCACGATGACATGCAGGGACGGAGGTTTATAGAGAGTGGAGGTAACACATGCCACCCTTGGTTCCGAAAAAATAAGTTTTTTTACACTAATAAAAATCGATATGGAACTTAATGGTACTCAAATAACTCGAATTTTTACATAAACAACAAAAATATAGTAATTGAAAAAATAAACGGTTCCGATCATTAAAAAAAAAATATCTATGGCTTTTATTTAAAGACCACGAGATAGTTGAATCAAGCATTTATTGTTTGTAAAATAATAAAAAAAAATCAAGATAAAGCTTGATTTTACGGTATACTTTCACGTTGTGTTTTCACTAACAAAATATAACAATTACTCCAATAGACTTCTATTGAAAAGTGTAACTCCAGCCAAATCTTAGCTCCGTCTCTAACGCTCTAATTATACGCATTCATTGCGTGCGCGACTATAACAAGAAGATCACGAGCATTACTTTTATTGCATAGAAGTACAAAAACAGAGATGCACCAACTGCCAAAATTAGTTGTAAATAAGAAAAACTAAATCGAGCAACTTTGCATAAAATAATCAATGACACTATTCATTATCATATTACCACAATAGTAGAAAATTATGATTTATAGGAATGAAGTACTTAAGTATTCCAATATTTGAGGGAATCACATCCCAATGTTTGATTAGCTAAGGAATCTAATTATTTAAGAAATATATTTCTTAAAAAAATCTATTAGACTCAATATTTGATATTTATTCAGAAAATTACAATCGAAAAGGAAAAGCAATAAGCTTCTTACTTAGTTTAAGACAACGGTTACAAATTAAACGCGTCATAAAAAAGCACACTTCTCTATTTTAGAAGTAAGAAGATGAAGATACAAAGGATAGGGTGCCAACATGCTTCGTATGAACCACCGAGGTGGTTGTCAGGATGGCAGATGTGAGTAGAATAGTTTCCCTTCCTCCACGTCTAGAGTTCGAACCCTGCGCTCCCCATCTGCTTCCTTTGGCGGTACGTAGTGCAGGTATTAAAACTCGTTTCGCGTGAATGGCTCCTTGCCATCTTGTACGAAAGTGGTGCCTTTGGTGACGGTTTGTCCTCTCGGACATTTCTATGGCTCGAGCCGAACATTCCACAGGCGGGCCGGGAGCCCGTATGGGTCACGCCCAAGGGAGCTTGCAACTCTGATCGCCCCCTCCCACCCTTTATTGGCTTCATATGTTATCTCTTTGTTGTGATGCCATTGTTATCGTGTTCCTTTTAATCTTTGTAATTTCATATTTCAAATATTAATAAAATTCGTTTTTGCCGTTCAAAAATAAAAGAAGATGAAGATGCGACATCACATTCACGTTTTTCTTCCCCTAAAAAAAAGAGAGACAAGTATCAAACAAACCATCGTGATTCAATGGTCACCAAACACTTGGTGTGAGCAGAGAAGCTGCAGGAATTGCATCAGAAATCAGTTAAACATCAATTTGGGATTGAACATTAGTTTTTCGTGAAAGCTCTGATATCACTAGAAACAACCCAGATATGGGTACGTACACATACATGTACGTACGCACATGAACACATCCTGACCGTCTATTTCAAGAATCGACGGTTTAGATTTTAAAAGAACTTTTACATGTAAGAGTCAACTCTTACATGGAAGAGTTTTTTTTAAATCCAGACCATCGAAAACATGCACCGACGGTCAAGATGCACCGTCCGTGCATATTGTGTACGCGTGCCGTGCATACACATCAAATTTTTGCACTAGAAATTGGGTTCTAATAAACTCGACAAAACACAAAACCCATAAACCGCACTCAAAATCAAGAACAACGACGCATGAAATTATGTGACATTTGAACACGTCATGAAGCACGCTGAAGCCCCGAAAGGAACTTAATTGTAGTAAATTTTTACCGAGTGCAAACCGGACTCAGGTCCAGTCCAGTTTTGGGTTTTTGTGGAGCAATCTTGGGCTCGTAACAATGATCGGATTCATTCGTTTTTGAAGAGCTCGTCTAGTTCTTCAAGCTAGATTAAAATTATGTTCGGTGGATACCGTTCGGTTCAATGACTTATCAGAACACATTTATCTCGAAACAAATGGGTTTAGTTAGTGTGCATTGCGCATTTGTTTCACAATTATTAAATGTGTTCCAATTGGTTATTGATCAATATCTGCGAAATCAACATGATTTTTTCTGTGCGTAAAAAGCTCGACGAGCTCTACAAAATAAACAGTTCTGATCATTATTGTGAGCCAAGAATGGGTCCACAAAAATCCAAACTAGAATGGAATAGGATGGGAGAAGACTGGTCTGGACCTGAGTCCGCCTGAGCTCATGTTGCCTAAAATAATCACAGCTGCTTGTGTGCATCACCCATGGCCCAACTGATTAGCATCACCACAGAAATAATTTACATAGAGATACCATTGTGGTTACAAGAAATCTAAGTGCGAGTGCAAATTTGTTCACCCTCACCTAACGAGGGTGTACAAAACCCTGGTGGAAAGGGTGTGGGCTCAACCACAAAGTAATGTCATGCTTACCAAAAAGTGATAGAGTCCACCAAAAAGTTATGTCATGCTTATCAAAAAGTGATGGGGTCCACCAAAAAATAATGCCATGCTTACAAAAAAAAAGTGATGTTATTCCGTAGACCCCCACCCTTTCCATCAATCAGAGTGAGGGTTTTGTTCACTCTCATTAGGTGATGGTGAGCAAATTTGCACTCGTTTAGTGCTGGTTAGAATGTTGGAAGAAAAATAACCCACTTGAGCAAATGGACAGGAAACGTCAGTATCTAACGTCGCGGAAACAACGAAGTGTTGAAATCGTTTTCCACCACCACTTCAATGGGAGATAAAGATGGATGAAAAAAATCTCGGGTGTCGTAAATCTGAATTTGTGCCGTTAGTAACGGCCCGTTTGGATGAAGTATTAGTTTGAGAGGAATTAAATAGTAAGGGGTGATAAAATAGTCGGGGTGATTAAATAAGAAGGGTGGGCCCACAGTGAAGAAGGGAGGATTAAATAGTCCATGGTTTGGATGAGGGATGAAAAAGGAGGGATAAGGAGGATGGATGATGTAAACGACTATTTTACCCTTGTCAATGCCCATGCATTTAAATAATTATATAAATACAAAAAATGATTTTTTTTTTTTGCCATAATTTAACCAAACTGCTACTGTGGTAAATATTTTAACTACTTCAATTTTTGTTTGCCATAATTGGCCAAACTCCTAATCACGATTTTATTAGCTAAGCAAATTTTTTTTTTATAGCTAAAGCGGGTTTTTTTTTATAGCTAAAGCGGGTTTTTTTTTATAGCTAAAACGCCCCCCAACATTTTTATAAAGTGTTTAACCAAACTGCTACTGTGCATTTTTTTTTATGTACATATCATCGAAACATGTTCGTTAATTTTTATTACAATTCTTTCTTTTTTTTCATTGTTCCTAGTCAAACAATAGCACCAAAACTGATCTTATTTTATAAAAATGTTAGGACTCTTGATAGGCGCGCAATATCTCAAGATATAAGCGCCTAAGTAGGGCGAATTAGCGCATTAGAGGCGTGATTTATTCCATTTTCCACTTGATGCGGTGTTGTCTCTTGTTTTTGGTGTTGGTGTTTGTTTTGTAGGAAACAGGCCGGAGGAGCACGGGAAAGTGAACACAAGGCATTGGGCATGTTGGGAACCGGTGGGACCTAAGTAGGGATGACCAAACAAGCTTGAGGGAGCAATTTTAGAGGCTCGGTATCGATACATAGATTGTCCTGTATCGATACCGTGTGCATTATAGCTGAACAGAATGTCTGGGTATCGATACAGGACTTCTCCTGTATCGATACCAAGGGTCTTAAAAGCCAGAAATTGACTTGCCACGTGTGTTGACTTCGGGGGAGCATAAATACCTCGTTTTGAGGAAAAATTAGGGTTCGAACTTTGTAAGATTTTTCTTAGTTTTTGGCAGCCGTTTTTCCTTTGAAGATTCTACTTTCCGGGTTATTTTTGCATCGAAGTTTTGGAGTTTTTTTCGCTGATTCTCGCTTTGCTTCGGTAACGTTTCTGTTTATTCACTTTAATCTCAGTTCGCGGGGGTTTGTCCGCGTTCTGAGACTCGAATCTTTGTTTTAATTCTTATTCAAGTTTAATAGCATGTTTTATTTCAGAATTATGTTATCTGTTATGATCAATATGAGTGAGTAGTTTCATAAGTATGGTCGCGGGGCGATTAACACGCCGTGGCCAGGGACGGATTTGTTCTTACTCCGATTTTTACACTAAAGAATGAAAAAGCAATTTTAGGTTATTAAAGAGCTTTCGTTGGACGAATCTGAGTCTCGTTGGAGCCTATGTAACGCGAGGAACGGGGGACCAAAACTTGTTCTTCGCTGTACATGGGTGACGGCGACTGCGAGGATTCGCATCTTTCGGGGTAACCTTTTCTCTCTAAAATCAACCGTTCTCTTTGGAACAACAAATGGAGCAGGAAATATCCGGACCTGGTCACCGTGTTATGAATCCTACGACCGTACTTCCTTTTAATTAATTTAAGTAAAATCAATTCTCTTAGTTTAGGTAATTTCACCAATCAAATCACAAAGGGTGGCTACCTAAGAGCCGTGTTAAACATTAGCAACCCGAGTTTTTAGTAAGCACTTTCCACCTTCTCTGTGGATTCGATTCCGGTCTTACCGGGTATTGTGCTACACCGGTCTCCGCCCTACGCTTGGGGCAACCCATTAAGTTAGGTATAGGATTTCAGTCAAGCAACTCTATTGATAACCAAATTAACGAACTGGAGAGCAATACTCCAGTTTTGGAGTTCCTTTGATGCTTGTCTTCCGTGTGAATCTGATTACTATAAAAAAAAAACTTGATAACCAATAGTTGATAACAACTTTGAATTCAATTTTTTTTTCTCTCTCACGACTGAGGTAGGATTTTGGTCCGAAATTAGAATTAATAAGGAGGGTAGGAAGGTAAAAGGGGGAGGATGAGAGGCCGGACTAAATACAAGCACCCCCCTGCTTATATTTAGTCTGGCTTGCCCCTGATTATTTAGCCGGCGGCTATTTAGTTGGGGGCGTTTTTGGTTGCCAAAGCATGGACTAAACTCCTCATCCCCCCGGCTATTTAGTCAGGGTCCCTTGTACATCATCCAAACGACCCCTTAAGGTAAGACGTTGAATATTTAGCATTTTTTGGACACACTTCGAAAGTTACATTGATGATAACGCTACAACTTCCTTCATTCAACCGTCCAGTTGAGGCATCTGAAAATCGTTCATTTTGTTTAATGTAGTACTTCGGTTCGGTTCGGTTCGGTCCGGTCCGGTCCGACAGAAAGTACTAGGGAACCGAACTTGAACCAAAAATCTGATGAAAAACCTGTAACTGAAAATTGGAACCGATTGGCTGTGTTCGTTTCCCAGTTTTAGTTTAGTTTTAGTTTTGATGACATCATCATTACTCTCATTTCTCTCTATCTCTCTCCACTTATTACACCTTTTTACATCATCAAAACTAAACTAAACTACCAAACGAACACTCCTGGACCGACTGAACCCCACTTTTTCGGTCAATTGTTCTGTCAAGTTGGATTTTTCGGTTATACTTTCAACCCTAATTTTGTTTATCCTTACGCTTGGACAATGTTAGAGAATATATTTTGTTCGAACATTAGTAACATAATCGGAAAAAATATGACAATCTTCTGAGCCCTTTGGTTATTTTTCTTTCATTTTTGCTGGTTTTTTTTTGTTATTTGTTGTAATGGATAATGTCATTTGAACGTGCGCTGCATTTGGGTTTATATCAATGAAATATCTAATACATTTACGGTTAAAAATGAAAAATAAAAAAAATTCTCCCAACTCCAATTTGATTTCATATAAACAAAGGCAACAACAAACTCTAGAAAATAAAAGAGTAGAATCAACATAATGAAATCTCAAAGAGTTCCACCTATAATCTTGTAGTGCATCCCGCACCCTACTTTTTTTTTTGATACATAGGAAATAGAAAGAAAACAACTACACTCTCTCGAATGCCACCCCCCTCATGTCTGCCTCGAGGAGGGGGATAATGTCATCAGGTGGCGAATGTGGGACACCCACTTCTCCTCTTGATCAACTCCAATATTGGCAAGCTTGTCTGCCACTTGATTCCCCTCTCGGAGAATGTGCTTTAGGGTGCATCCTGTGCTTGTCATCAGCGCTTTGCATTCTTGAATCAAGACCGCATGGGGGGAATGAGTTGAGTCTCCTTCATTGATGAGGGTAATAGCAGTTGTGGAGTCTGAATCCACCTCCATTGCCTCCATATTTTGACTCTGGACCAGCTCCAAACCTCTGAATATGCCCCAAAGCTCTGCCCCAAGGCTAAAGCAATCCTCCAATTTTCCATAAAAATCCAGAAACCAGTAGCCACGGTCATCTCTTATCACTCCTCCATATTCCGCACCCTACTGTCTGAACCCTTTGATTATTTTTCTTTCTTTTATGCTATTTTTTGTTGTTGTTTGTTGTATGCTCAAACCTGTAGTGTCCTTTGAACGTGTGTTTTATTTGGCTTTATATCAATGAAAAATCTAATATGTTTACGGTTAAAAAAAAAAAAAAATCTCCTTCTCGAATTTGATTTCATATGAACCAAGGCAACAACGAGCTCTAGAAAATAAAAAGAGTCGAATCAAGCAAATGAAATCTCAAGGAGTTCCACCTACAATCTTGTAGTGCATTCCGCACCCTACTATAAGAACCTCATATCCTTGATAATAGATCTGTGTTCATCAAAATAGTCCAACAAATAGATGGCCTACAAAATAAACGACTCGGTTAACAACGAGGAAGCAGTGATGGGCCCACAAAACTCGACCAATCCAAATCGAGTTTCGGAGTCCCCGTGAAAATGATTTTGACAAATACCGTACCTCCCCACTGAAATATCCCCTTCATTTTCAATTGCTAAAATACGACTCCTGAAAGACTCGTTTTTGTTTCGATATTCAGTTTTTGTCTTCTACAAATAAGTGGCCTCAAAATTGCTTCCCATTTCAGGTCAGAATTGGCCACAACATTTTGGCCTTTGAGGGCCTCAAAAACAGATACTCGTAAGAAAACCCCTGAGCCCACAACTAACCGGCCTGTGAATTCCTGAATCTTTTGGACCACCATAAGCCACACATGCACCAGAAGCCACACATGCTATATATATATATAGGGACCGGTTCCCCTCACACTTAAAAAAACACAAAATTTGACACTCCATCTTAGCCATTGAAACCAATGATTGAGATTAGAAGTTGGGGTATTGCACCTAATCACTTGTATCTCTACCTCACACTATCTCCGTCTTTCTCTCACACCATCACAGTATGTCTTTTTGTTATGTATTCATCAATTACCAATAGAATATATGCGTCTTGTTCCATATATGTATCAATTATGTCTTCCAAAAAAAAAGAAAAGAATAATGGGTCAAATCCAATACTCATTGAAAGATGTTGGAATCTAATTTGTATCTTAATTGGTGGATTCATGGCGTGGCTCAGCGCATTTATCTTTGCAGTCGAATAGAAATTAAAAGGAGGGATCTATCGCAGCATCTTACTTGTATGGATGATTCTAGTTGAACTCGAAAGGATCTGTGTATCTCAACGAAAATGGGTCGGCGGCGATGGAGGTGGGTTGTGGGTCGGTAGGTTAGGAGAGGGGGCTGTGACGTTGTGGGAGGAGGGAGATAGTGTGAGGTAGAGATACAAGTGATTGGGTGCAATACCCCAACTTATAATCTCAGCCATTGTCTTCAATGGCTGAGGAGTGTCATAATTTGTGTTTTTTTGTGTGTGGGGAACCGGCCCCATATATATATATATATGGAAAAACTTCCAATAAGGGACCCTTATCTAAATTAAAATGCGGACCTCACCTTTCCGAGCCAAATTTTGATGATCCGAACCGTTCCATGTTTTTAAAATGCATTTTTAAGGGCCTCCGCGAGGATTCGTCCAAAAAAAAAATACCCGGAAGGGCATCTTCCGATCAGTTTTGGTTAAAAATGCTCGGTTCGGATTGTCAAAATTTGGTCCAGAAACACAAAAAAAGGCTAGGTCCGCATGGTATTTTTATACAAGGGTCCCTTATTGGAAGTTGTTCCACATATATATATATATATAGGAAGGCGGTCTCCTAAGGGATCTCACAGTGCCTCATTTTTCAAACTTATAATGATGATAAAGCTTTACCAAAGCTTGGTTCATATTTAATTTCAATTCCGTCCATTACCCACCATATTATAGTATACAGTCTCATCCAAACTATGGGTGCAAACAAACCGAGCTTTTTCAAGCCTAGCCCCGGCTTTAGAGTGTTGAGCTCGACTCATTCACTAAACGAGTCTAAAACTCGAGCTTGAGCTTGGCTCTTACTATTAATCCAAACTACGGCTGCAAACAAGCCGAGTTTTTCCGAACCTAATCGAGCTTTAGAGTGTTGAGCTTGCCTTGTTTATACGAGTCTAAAACTCGAGCTCGAGGAAGAGCTTGGCTCGTTTACTAGTAAAGGAGCCGAGCCTCGAGCAGCTAGGTTCGCTTGCGACCCTAATCCGAACAATAGTGAATGCATATGATAGTTGCTTCTATTTGTTGGTACCATGTAAGTAATTTTTTCCCTATCATCCACAAGAGAGATAAATACATACGGGTTATATATGATTTTCTTGATCTTGAAATACTTATATATGATCAAAATTTGATCACCATTTACATTCTCACCAAAATTATGAGTTGTGGCCAAGCTTCCAGTTTCTTCCATGTCCGGAAAAACCGGTAGTGCCAATTCTACATATAGATCCGAACACGCACCTGTAGAGACGAAGAATGTGACAAACAATTAGCTACCGCGAAGGAAAGAAAGAGCATCCCCTACAAACTACTTATTTGCTCGAATCATTTTCTTATATTGCAGGATTAAAAGAAATTCACAAGCAGGAGTACGAACACAATGCCAATTTTAAGATGTCTTGTCTGTTTTTATAAAGGCACATGCACTTCTTATCATGGGTAGGTCTGATGCTTTTGTGAGTGTTTGTCCAGAGGAAAGACCAAAGATACATGAAAATGACTGCTGCTCTAAGCGCAAACCGTCCAATTCAAGGAATCAATGGATGGGAAAAACTTCACAACAACAATAGAACACAAGCAATTCATCATGCTACCTTTCTTATTCTTATCATTCCAACTTCCAGATTGGATCAAGTGAATTCGGTAACAAAGCTGCAACATTCATAATAAAGCACCCTGTTCGGGATCATAGGCATCAAAAATCACAGAAAGCCCTCAACTGCAACTGACACATTGTAGAAGTGTCTTCCCTCCTATCAACCTCTAAGAGTCTAATAAACTGGGAAAAATTCAGTTCCACAGAAAACAAGATATTCTCGAATTTTTCTTGTAAGACAAATTTTCTGACATTTTATAGGACGGCAGCTTACTTTACCTAGCAAACACACCAACTATGCACTGAAGTCCGTCCCCATTAGTGAGCCTAAGAGAAAGGCTCTAACCTGTAAAACCAAATCACAAGCCACGTCTGGTGCGCAAGGGATCTAAAATAACTGGGACACATCCGCAAAACACATCTGTTTATCCTTATACTCCTCGTTAGTATTAAAATCCAGGTTGTTGGAATCCAGAGTTCACAAACAGTGGCTGGTGGGGTGGCGCCTACCCCACCCAAAATTCCAAACAAATTTTTGATTTTATATTTACCCTAATTCAATTAGGCATTTAGACAATGTTATATTGTATATAGATAATGTAAAGATAGCGTTTTAAAAAATGAACGGCTCATATTGTAATAGTAATATTTCCACCGCTTTATTTTGAAGACCACAAGAGAGTCAAACCAAATTTTTGTGCTTTTTAACTAAAAAACGAACCACCACAAAATCTATTTATTTTCATATGCATACCTTCTTCTTCATACTTCTACGGACAACATTCATTCCATCAAACAGTGCCCACTCCCTATTGCAAATCCTGGCTCCACCACTGTTCACTAGCAAAAACAAAAGGAAGGAATTGCTTAACTTTTATAAGATTACCACTTGTTACACAGAAACAAATACCGCAATTTTCAGATCAGGCACACAGCTACAAACTCTCATCTTCGTAAGCAAAACTATTCGTCGAGAATTCAAACTGTATGATGCAGGAAAGCAGAAATAACGAAATCGGAAATACCGCCATTCGTTGCTTGGGCCAGCATTTCCAAGGATCCAAGTTTTGAGACTTTGTAATCAACTAGTCTCAATTTGCTTTCTAAGCATCCTACAAACTTTTGGCATCGCGCCATGCGGAAAAATTAGACAGCCTGAATTAAATTCACCGCCCTTACCAATAAATCAGTTGATTGTTTGAAGAACTTTCTCTGGTATCTCCAGATATCCTGCAGGTATGATCTACTTAACCAGAACATAGGCTTTGTTACCATAGGTGCTTTAAATGACTTGTAATTTTACACAAGAAAAATTCTCAAAACATTGACATGAAGATGTAAACTGATGGTTTCTAACTAAGCAGTCCAGAAGTTCAGACTGGAAAGTGGGAAAGTTTTGAAGTTTTCTGACATGCCTGAAGCATCTTGTAACAAGTAACAACCGAGGAAAAACGATGCCATGATAAACCAATTAAGAGCACCAAAACAACACCATGCTAACAACATTCTTACTCCCCAACCAACAAATTTCCTTTCTCACCCAACTGGTTACCAAAATTTTCCAATGTCTGCAACTTTGTTCATGGAACACCCTCACCCACCCCAAAATAAAATAACAAAGATAAGAAGGAATAAAAAAGACTTTTTATACCACGTTTGAATTATTCTAGTAGAGTTCAGACAAATGCCACAGGCTCAAAATCCAACATATGCATGAAACATAACAGGTTCGTATACATACACCAGAGATGTTACTACAGCAATCAACAACCATCTGATAACTAAGTTTCCAGGATATCGCTTCCTCGAAGTCAATATGCCTTACATGTGTCTCAGTTTTTTAATTTTCATAGTGATATGCACAAATCGTTGGAGATGTTAACAGTATTGAACACAGATCAGTTCTCATGGTGCTTGTCTGTAGAGGACATGTCTGGTATAGAAACGATATCAAACAAAAATTACTACTGTCAATGATCAAACTTACTTTAACACCCTTGCCGCCTTCTTTTTTTTGCGTTCTTGTACTGGGGCTGATCTATTTGAAGCCTTCTTCAGTGTACCCGACCACCAACACAATGAAATCTGCAAAACACAATAGAAGCAATAGATTCATCCAGTTATGCAGGTATAAAATTGTGCTATAGAACACAAAAACATGAGAAAGTTTCAGAAAATGAACTACCTGTTCTTCGTGTATGCTTGTTAGTGATACACATTAGTTCAAAGCCAGAAAGAACTGCAGTCCCTATGAACGAGATGCAGAAAGTTCAATTGCTGAACTCTTTTCGATAAAAGACATTATCTACATGAAGTTGAAACGCTTTACACTTGGGATGGTAAGCTAATGATCTTGAGTATCTTTGACAAGCAAGCATGTTGAAACATGCATCATTTTGGAGTTTCAAATTTCTAGCAACAAGATCCCTACCTTAAAATTAGAACAGTTTATTTATGAGCATGATCCCTGTATCCCAGATCCCACCATTTTTTCCTAATAAAATGCCAAAATGTCCATCTGTTTTACTTGTGAGAAAATGGGATATGCAGTAAATGCATCCCTACTAAGACAACAAAAATGATTTGCCCTAACAAAATGCATTTACATTCTTTCAAAAGGAATGATTTTCAAAAATATTCTTGATTGTTAATCTAAGGAAATGCATTTACACTATTCCGAAAGGGATGATTTTCCAAAATGAATAAAAAGAAAGGGATGGAAGGAGTACATTTTTTTTTTACTTCATAATATGAAAATTAAACAACCAACTTGGCTGCATAATTGTAAATTATATTCTTCTTGGACTTAACTATAAAGTATCAATCGTACTTCCTATTATGTGGCCAAAGTATAAAATTCCATCTAAAGCAACTCAACATATAGCCCGAATAAATATTAATTGCCCTTAAATGCAAATGCTAAATATACTAAACATGAACAATCCATGATGGTTTATTAAGCCTATAGCTCCTTTCAAAAACATGCTTGCATATAGGGGTGGGGAAAAAAAAGAAAAAGAAGAGAAAACCGGACCGAACCGGTATTGGTGTTTTTAAGGGTTTAAAATGTGTTTTTGCATAATCCGAACCGTCCAATGTGTTTAAAACGTGTTTTTAAGAGTCCTAGCGAGAAACCATCAAGAAAAAAACAACCGGGAAGGGCTTGATCAGAGCAGTTTTCACAAAAATTGTACATATACAGTTTTATGGAAAACTGCTTAGATCAAGCCCTTCCTGGTATTTTTTTTGGATGATTTCTCGCGGGGACCCTTAAAAACACGTTTTAAATACATTGGACGGTTTGGATCATGAAAATTTGATCCGGAACTATCAGTCCCGGACTAGATAACTCTTATATATATATGGGAACTATCTAGTCCGGAATCCACCTTCCCGATATTTTTTTTATGATCCGAACCGTCCAATGTGTTTAAAACGTGTTTTTAAGGGTCCCCGCGAGAAATCATCCAAAAAGAATACTGGGAAGGGCTTGATCCAAACAATTTTTCACAAAACTGTATATGTACAATTTTTGTGAAAAACTGCTCGGATCAAGGTCTTCCCGGTATTTTTTTTATGATTTCTCGCGGGGACCCTTAAAAACACGTTTTAAACACATTGGACGATTCGGATCATGCAAAAACACGTATTAAAACCTTCAAAACACCAAAAAAACCTTCAATCCGGGATCCTTGATAGGATCCGTGGCGTATATATATATCCACCCCCCTTCCAGGATTCACCTTTTCCGATCAAATTTTCATGATCCGAACCGTCCAATGTGTATAAAACGTGTTTTTAAGGGTCCAGGCGAGAAATCATCAAAAAAAAAAAAAAAAAAACGGGATGGGCTTCATCATAAAAATCGCTTATGTACAATTTTAGGAAAATTGAAAGGATGAAGCCCTTCTCGGTCATTTTTTTTTTATGATTTCTCATAGGGATCCTTAAAAAACACGTTTTAAACACATTAGACATTAGGATCATGGAAATTTGATCGGGAAAAGTGAGGTGTGGACGGAAGGGAACAGTTTTTATTGAAAACTGCTCGGATCAAGCCCTTCCTAGTATTTTTTATTTTTTTTTTTAGGATTCCTTGTGGGGACCTTTTAAAACACGTTTTAAACACATTGAACGGTTCAAATCGTTCAAATTTGATCAAGAAAAGTGAGTTGTGGACAGAAATATATATATTGGGGCCGGTTCCGCTAACACAATATTTTTGTGTGAGCCCCCGCAAATGATCGGAGTCGTTCAATTTGTTTAGAACATGTTTTTAAGAGTTCCCATAAAAAAATCAACTCATTTGGATATCTGTAAGGGCTTGATCGGTTCATTCAGATGACTCCTGTCACATTCTACAGATAAAATTGAATAAACCGATCAAGCCTTTACCGATATTCAAATGAGTTGATTTTTTACAGGAACTCTTAAAAAAATGTGTTAAGCAAATTGAACGGCTCCGATTGTTAGTGTAAGACTCCAATTATCGTTGTGTCAAAACTTGTGTTCAAGTTTGTGTTAGCGGAATCCATACACATACATACATACATACATACATACATAGAGGCCCCTTCCCGATCAATTTCCAATGATCCGAACCGTTCAATGTGTGTTTAAAACGTGTTTCTAAAAGTCCCAGTGAGGAATCATAAAAAAAAAATGAACAGGAAAGGTTTGATCCGAATAGTTTTCGATAAAAAAAAAACTTATATTTACAGTTTTATCGAAAACTGCTCGGATCAAGGCCTTCCGGGTCATTTTTTTTTTTATGATTCCTCACTTGGACCCCTAAAAACACGTTTCAAACACATTGAACAGTTCGGATCGCTGAAATTTGAACGAGAAAGTTGAGAATTCAGTGACTCCCACACTTTAAGCAAAGTGTGGAATCCCTCACAGAAGTGGGGTGTGTATATATATACACACTACTTAACACAGAACCCCAACCCTAAATCGTTTCCAAGTTCCAACTGGTGCGGCGGCCAACTGAGATCTCTTTCTCTCTCTAAATCGTTTCCAAGTTCCAACTGGTGCGGCGGCCAACTGAGATCTCTTTCTCTCTCTAAATCGTTTCCAAGTTCCAACAGGTGCGGCGGCCAACTGAGAGATCTGTCTCTCTAAATCGTTTCCAAGTTCCAACAGGTGCGGCGACCAACTGAGATCTCTGTCTCTCTAAATCGTTTCCAAGTTCCAACTGGTGTGGCGACCAACTGAGATCTCTCACTCTCTCTCTCTCTCTCTCTAAATCGTTTCCAAGTTCCAACTGGTGAGGCGACCAACTGAGATAGTGAGATCTCTCTCTCTCTAAATCATTTCCATGTTCCAACTGGTGTGGCGACCAACTGAGAACTCTCTCTCCCTCTAAATCGTTTCCAAGTTCCAACTGGTGCAGCAGCCAACTGAGATCTCTCTCTTTCTCTCTCTATGAGATCAGATCAAGTGATCAACAATCAAAACTGAAAATACTCAGAGCAGATCGAATGAGAATTCCCCCCCTACCAATTGGCGGCTGGTGACAAGATTTCCCCCTTAGTTTGAATCGCAACAGCAAGGTGAAACCTCTCTCTCTCTCTCTCTCTCTCTCTCTCTCTCTATATATATATATATATATACATAGATTTTGCGATGTATCTGTCTGCATATGCGATGTATCTGTCTGCATTCATCTGTACACATCTCTCACAATAGAAACCGGCCAAATCGGATAAACTGGACCAACCTAGTAAAAACTGGTTCCGATTTGAGATTTTCCAAACCGAAGTGTCTGGCTCGGTCCCAAAAAAATGTGAAAACCGGACTGGTTACACCCCTACTTGCATATGTCCGTAGTTCATCTTAAGATAAGAGTTTTACAAAAGGATAGAATCTAATGTTGACATATAATAAATCCCTGTTTTGAATCCCAACAAGCAAAAGACCATTTTGTGAACTTGTCCACTTATTGTTTCCTAGTAGAACTTTTAGGATCTCACTTATTGCAAGGTTTTAATTCCATAAAATACATAACTCAACGTTGTCCAACAAGGATAAATACTTTATGAGTCGTCAGAAAATGGAAACAAGGAAATGAAGTGCAAAGATATATTTTAGGATTATTGTTCTTGGAACATCCAGGATTGATTGTATGGTATGGTACAGAACAAGAAATCACGCTTGAAGGTTGGGGAATTTTCCACCACCTAAAAGGTTAAAGGCGGACTATTGCATTTAGTATTTGGTCCTATCAAATTAGGAAGCTCTATCCTTCGTTTTATAAAGTCAAAACTCAACCTTCATGTCTCCATGAAAATCATTTAGTAATGAAAGACATAGACACCTACTCATGGATAATGCCAGAGAGAGCAGTTTTAGTACCCCGTCATTGATATCCTTTACAAGATAGGATCTTCAATGAGGGAAACAACAAAACCTTACTTATAGTAGTGGGAACGCACATGTCACACAAAGATGTGGTACTTGATTTCATTTGACAAGGGCCATACCTCTATATTGCAAGAAGCGTGCAAACAATGATCTCCCGTGTCCAACTTCAAGTGATCGATTGGCTCAAGGGACTTAAGAGTAACAATCTCTGGTTGAACAATCAGCTTAGGCGGTGGTCTGTTGCCTCGAATAGGGGCCTAGGCGTTGGGTTAGGAGGTGTATTAGTCGGCTTCTAGGCGGAATTAGTCAGCTACTAATCGACTATGTGGGATTAATATGAGAATTAGGAAGCTACACGGGATTAATCGGGGGTTAACTATGTAATTTTGCAAATCTAAGGAGTAATGTTGTGGTAATATACCAATATAATATATGCCAATACAGGAGAGACTATACAACAATAACAAAACCCATCTAGTCCCCAATCATTGGGGGCATGAACGGGAGATGATTGGAGAGTCCTAACCTTTGGCCCATCTAAACCTCCAAGAACCGAGGAGCTGCTATAAACGATCTAAATCTAAACCTATATCGATCCCCTAGTCTTCTCTACTCTTTGCTCGTCTTCTCTGCTGCTTCAAACGAATCAATGATAAGGGTTCAAATCCTTATCGGTCCAAGTTTTGGACTGGACGCGACAGTCCAAATTTGAACCATGCATTGGTATAATCAATGGTACAAATCTCTTACCAGTAAGAGTTTTTGAATAAACCTGAACCATTACTTGCAGCGGATGGATGGTCCAGATTTGAGCTGTACCGTCAAGTCCAAATTAAGGACCGAGAGGAACCAATTCCAAATGATAAATATAGAGGTTGTTATGGCTTAGCGCATTGTTGTTAAAATCCTGCAATACAGGATACGTATCTTACAATTCGTATCATCTCCTTAGAAAAACGAAACGTATCACATACCGTATTCTTTTTGTATAGAAATCCTACGATACGATGGCAAATCCTACGATATATATGCGTATCCTGATTCAGTATGTATCCTACGATTACTTCGTGGAAGAAATTCAAACATTATTGTAAGAAGTGGAACCTCAAACGCATTAATCTAAGTCGTTTGAGCAACATTCGAATCATTTGAAAGATATCAAACCCAAACGTAGAGCTTGAATAGAAGAAAAATCGTACTACAATAGTGTTTTTTGGAGAATATTATTAGGGATTTTTCTTTCTATCCTTGACTAAGGTAGCAGGAAACCTCAAACTGATAAATTCCGGTTGAGAGATTTAAAATTTTGCAACTTAAAAACTTAGTTTGTTGGTGTTATTAAGTAAAAATACTTGTTAGTTGTATATTAATTATAGTTAACGTATCTCACGATACATGGTAGGTATCCCAAATTCCCAATACGATTAATATCACATTGATTGCTTTAGGTTTGGCATGAAATTATGGAAATTCATTATGCCTGAAAAATAAAAAGGACAACTCATCGAATCTAGGTTTCAACTTAATAATACTCCCTCCGTCCCAAATTTCTTGTCCACTTGCACTATTTACGGCATTTCAAAAAATTGTTCATATTTTTCAATGTATAATGTTATATTTATTCAATATGGATCTCGTTTGATAGTTTTTGGTGATTCTATTAAACAAAATTTTCAAAATTGTAAAAAACATTATAGATCAAAAGATATAAGCAATTGAAAATTGGTACGCATGCACGTAAATGGACAAAAAATTTGGGACGAAGGGAGTAAAGATTACTAACCACTTATTGACTAACATATGACTTAAAAGCCACAACAAGAAATGACTGTCTCAAATAATAACCAAATGATGTTCAATATTAACAACCGATTGACCAGAGATATAAGTTTTTTCACATGAATACCAAGATTACCAAACTGCTTTAGAGATATTTACGCCAAACATAATGCAGGAAGTCATGCAGGAAAGTAGGATTTCCCTTCTGCTCTCACAAAGATGCATGTATAAATGCTTGCCCATATAAGCACAAATACTATTCTCTTTATTGCGCAAATATGCATGAACGTACACAACACACACAAAATTGACCTACTGTCAAGTGGGCACCTTCATTTTCATCCATAATGCTTATATATTCACCAAGTTTATCTACTTAGAAATGTAAAAGGATCAACAAAGTACTCGATAAAGACAATAATAGTCGATGAAAAGTTTCCAAATGAAGTTGAAGATTGTCACTAGTTGCTACATCCATGACTGAGTAAAGCTATGAAAAGAAAAAAAAAACAATTTTCTTTGACACCAACGAGACTTTCCTCTTAAGATCCCTTCTGGGTAACATTCTATGGTTTGTCTCAATTGCATATTCTATAACAAGAACAAAATCAAAACACCCCAACTGAAACAAAACTTGGAAAACCTCGTTTCAGCCACGAACTTCACGAATCACAGAAGCCAGCATATCATCCCCAACCACTGATTGTAACTGTTTCATGAAAGCATTTTTAGGCACTTTTCCATCCTGCGACAAAATGGACAATTACAATCAACATCATGAACTATGGTTATTCTACCAAATAATGGACAAATTTAAACAAAAGCAGACACCTTTAGCTAGAAAACCGGCATAATTTACCTTGTATGCAGAGAACAAAGATCCTAATTCCTTAACTCTTGAGGAAGGAAGAGAAGTCCCAATCTTCGATTGTAGCTTTGCAAACAACACATTGGATGAACCCGGAACAGACTCAACAAAAGATGGTCCTCCAAGTTGCCCTAAAAACAAATTAATCGAAAGATCATAGTTTCTGGTGGAGATACAGAAATATGCACCAAAAACAGATGCCAACACGGGAAACAATTATTTATATTTTACCTGGCACAAAATCAGAAGATCTATAGCTCACAACACACTCCGGAAGAATGTGAGTGTTCATATTGGAGCTCCACACAACATACCACTTGGGATTCATAAGATCATCCACACCAGTATCAAAATCCACACTGGAAGGATACATCTGTCTGGACCCCGCTTCGACTTTTTCGCATTTCCCCAATATAACCCGACACAAGATAATATGCTTTTCGCCATTATCATCTACCTCGGATAACATAGCACTATAAAACACAATTCAACCATCATTCTCTAACAATAACAATAAAAACTCAACCAAAACAACTCCACCATAAACATATAGCACTACCAAGACGGTTCAACCATTATTCTCTAATACCTCCGAGAATAAAAAATCATCAACCAAAACAATGCCACCATAAACATAGCACTAAAAACACAATTCAACCATTTTCTCTCTGACAGCAACAATAAAAAAACCATTAACCAAAACAACTAGTCGATAAACACAGAATGGTATACCTTAAATGAGGTGAGCGTATAGGAGACAAGTAGATACCAACTCCATGAGATTCAGGACCAGGAACCTTACTAGGAACCGCGAAACCATGACCCAAAACGCTCGCCACGCCTTTGGCCGATGTCCCGCACCAAGCGAATGTCATGTTGGCGTCTCCTCTGGCAACTTTAGTAATCTGCAACTGCTTCTGGAAAACCTCAAATCGAGCTCTGTCCAACGGACCACTACGCATCCACTGGTGAATTGAAGTGATCTTAGCTCCATCGGATTCAACAAACCCCAACCCCGATAGAAACAGACCCTTCACTATTGAATAAGCTTTCTCGCCTTCTCTCAATAGCTTTGACTTGGGCCAAGGTGATTGAGATTCCACATCATGGTCACTAATCCTCGATTTTTTCAATCCATGGGGCCGATCACTCGAATTCGAACAACTTCCATCTAGCTCAATCACCTCATTTCCTTTCTTCCTTTTCTTTGCACTCGAATCCGAATCAAAATTCGAATTATGATTTTCGCCGATACTAATTTCGATCACGATTTTTTGATTTCCATCGGCCACGCCATCACCAAGGTTAACAATTTCATCGACCTTAGCAGCGTAACTTGAGAATTTTCCATTGCCATCAACGAAGGTCTTTGGGAAAAAACATTTTCCTTGAACGTCAATCCAAGCAATTGACCTCTGATTTCCTCTCTCCAAATCAACCTGCAACATACGATACAAATCAAACAGGTGAATAACACCATCAGATTCAACCTCCACCACCGCCTTTCCTTCCTCAAACCCTAGCCGAAGTGAATCCACCACATCGGCACCAAACTCAGCCCACGATCCGTTGTCGTAGAACATGAACCGGGCCGGGGACCCACTCCGCTTGAAATTCGAGTAATTCTGCACCAGCATCTGAGTATCACAGCAATCAGCATCAACGCAACCAAATTGCTTGTTAGGTATCGACACAGCTATCGACGTCGGACTACCACCGGAGTTTATCCGGTTAAACGCCGCCGCTCCGGAGTAGGAATTCATGGCTGGAAAATTTGGGTGAGAAGCTCCGAACACAGGTGATATTCTCTTCACGAGAAGGAACGAAGGACTTCTGGAAACCAAAGTTCCGCTGTCTGTGCGAATATATAGGGGTTCCGTGTGGGACTGCATTTCTGTTGAATTTACTATATTGCCCTGGCCATGAGTCGGTTGTGTGTGCTTTGGATGGGAACTGAGTGATGGTGGTTTGGGTAATTTCACGGTAACTTGTGGACCCAACAGTACGAATTGACTTGTCCCGTAAGTAAGTTGTGGGACCACGCTCTCTTTTTTTTTTTTTTGTCTTGTTTGACTAAAGACAAAAAAAATAAATGTATTTGTGATGAACCCACATACGATTACGGTATGGTATGTGTGGACCTAATGCGATGAGTTATAGATTGGGTTGTTATGTGAGGGACCAACACACAATTAAAGTGTGGCGTGTGTAGACCCTAATGTGAGGGGTTGCAAATTGAGTTGTGGTTTTTCGGTTATGTAGAACATTACAGGATTTTTCTATTTTTAGTCCAATGGACTGACTTATGCACACATAAAATGTGGATTAAAATGTGTGAAAAATTGTATAAAAGTTATGGAAGTATATAGAAAAGTGTAAAACTGTGTAGCAATTTGTGTGATTTTTGTCTTTATGTGTGCTTATTGTCAGCCCAATGGGCTGACAATAGAAAAACTCCCCACATTAGGGTCCACAACTCAATCTACAACCCCTTAAATTAGGGTCCACACACACACTACACCGTAATTGTGTGTGGCCCTCACATAACAATCCAATCTACAACCCATCAGATTAGGGTCCATACACACCGTACCGTAATTATGTGTGGGTCCCTCACATATACATTTATTTTTATTTTTTTGTCTTTTAGTCAATAAAAGACAAAAAAGAAAAAAGAAAAACAGAGAGTGGTCCCCAAAACTTACTTAGGGCACAAGTCCATTCCAACGGTTGGGTCCACAAGTTCTTGTCAAATGGGTTTTAATGTCATACAAAACCAAAAAATCACAACCCAATCTACAACCTCTCACATTAGGGTCCACACACACTTCACACCGTAATTGTGTGTGGGCCCCTCACATAACAACCCAATCTACAACCCTTCACATTAGGGTCCACACACATACCACACCGTAATTGTGTGTGGGTCCCTCACACAATTTTGAGGTGTAAAAATCAAATGTCATATACAACCAATTTTGAGGTGTAAAAATTTAATGTCATATACAACCAGAAAACAGCAATCCAATTTACAACCCCTCACAGCAGGGTCCACACACATACCACACCGTAATTGTGTGTGGGTCCCTCACACAATTTTGAGGTGTAAAAATTTAACGTCATAGACAACCAATTTTGAGGTGTAAAAATTTAATGTCATATACAACCAAAAAACAACTACCCAATTTACACCCCCTCACATTATGGTCCGCACGCATACCACACCGTAATTGTGTGTGGGTCCCTCACACATTTTTGTTGTGTAAAAATTTAATGTCATATACAACCAATTTTGAGGTGTAAAAATTTAATATCATATACAACAAAAAAACAACAACCCAATTTACAACCTCTCACATTATGGTCCACACACATACCACACCGTAATCGTGTGTGAGTCCCTCACACAATTTTGAGGTGTAAAAATTTAATGTCATATACAACCAAATTTGAGGTGTAAAAATTTAATGTCATATACAACCAAAAAATAACAACCCACACTGTAATTGTGTCATCCTCACATATGGACTTGGCTGTGGTACCTCAAAGTGGTATTGTGGCACCGGTGCCCCAGTTTTACTTACTATGAATACTGGGTCTATAAACTACAAAAACAGATTACACTTACAATAGACACAGAATTTACTTACCAAAATTTTTGGCATCTGCGTGTGGTAAGTAAAGCCTAAGTTTTTAGTAAGTACTAGGGCACCATAGAAATATTACGGTGTGGGTTGTAGTTTGTAGATCCAATATTCATAGTAAGTAAGTTTGTAGTTTGTAGAAATATTAATACAGTGTGTGTTGTAGTTGTAGTTAGTGGGGCACCGGTGCCCACTAAATTTAAGCCATTAGATAAAAAAAAATACATGAATTTGAGCAATTAGATGAAAACCACCAAAAGGAGGGTGATTTTTCTCTTTTCCCGCGCAATTGTACTTACTACGAGCACAGACTTTACGTACCACAAACACAGGCTTTACTTACCACACGCACATGCCATAAATTGTGGTAAGTAAATCCTCTGTTTATGGTAAGTGTGATCTGTTTTTGTAGTTTGTTGACCCAATATTCATAGTAAGTAAAACTGGGGCACCGGTGCCCCAACACCACTTTGGGGCACCACAGCCAAGTCCACATGTGAGGGACACACATAATTACTGTGTGGGTTGTTTTTTTGGTTGTATATGACATTAAATTTTTACAACTCAAAATTGTGTGACGGACCCATACACAATTACGGTGTGGTATGTGTGTGGACCCTAATGTGAGGGGTTGTAAATTGGGTTGTTGTTTTTTGGTTGTATATGACATTAAATTTTTACACCTCAAAATTGTGTGAGGGACCCACACACAACTACGGTGTGGTATGTGTGTGGACCCTAATGTGGGGGGTTGTAAATTGGGTTGTTGTTTTTTTGTTGTATATGACATTAAATTTTTACACCTTAAAATTGGTTGTATATGACATTAAATTTTTACACCGCAAAATTGTGTGAGGACCCACACACAATTACGGTGTGGTATGTGTGTGGACCCTAATGTGAGGGGTTGTAAATTAGGTTGTTGTTTTTTGGTTGTATATGACATTAAATTTTCACACCTCAAAATTGTGAGACCCACACACAAATACGATGTGGTATGTGTGTCGACCCTAATGTGAGGGATTGAGATGTTATGTGAGAAACCCACAAACAATTACGGTGTGGGGTGTGTGTGGACTCTAATGTAAGGGGTTGTAGATGGGGTTGTGATTTTTTGGTTTTGTATGACATTAAATTGTTACACCTCAAAATTGTGTATGGGAATTGAGTGAGGGTAGTTTGGGGAATTGATACAAGTAACTTATGGGACAAACCGTTGGAAGTGACTTGGGCGCTAAGTTTGTTTTGTCTTCTTCTTTCTGGTGTGTTATTTTTAATTAATGCCTTAATGGTGGGCTAGAATTGGCCGTTTCCATGTTTGCTTACTTAGGCCCAAAGAAAATCTTAAACAAGAGAAAACCATTTGTGATTTCCACGTCAAAAAGTCCACCTTGACTTTTTTTTTTATTTAATTTTTTTTCCTAAAGTTAGACAACTGGGGGAGACTTGCATTCGGTCATGCATTTCTAAGAGTGTCTTTAATTGACTTTTCATCTCAAAAGAATGGTGTATGTGTCAATACTCTATCGGCCCGATTGGATGTGAGATGGGATTCGAGTGAATTAAAAATAATAAGGGAAGATAAGATAATATGGAATATTATTTATGGAGGGTGGACTCACATTGATGTGACATTTATAAAGGAAAGAATAAGATAATATGGCATATTTTTGTGGAGGGTGTACCCACATTTATGTGACATTTTATTTATGGAGGGTGGACCCACATTTATTGGACATTTATAAGGGGGAAGATAAGATAATACAGAATATTATTTATGGAGGGTGGACCTACATTTATGTGACATTTATAAAGGGGAAGATAAGATAATATGGAATATTATTTATGAAGGGTGGACCCACATTTATCTGACATTTTATTTATGGAGGGTGGACCCACATTTATTGGACATTTATAAGGGGGAGATAAGATAATATAGAATATTATTTATGGAGGATGGACCCACATTTATGTGACATTTATAAAGGGGAAGATAACATAATATGGAATATTATTTATGAAGGGTGGACCTACATTTATGTGATATTTTATTTATGGAGGGTGGACCCATATTTATGTGACATTTATAAAGGGGAGATAAGATAATATGGAATATTATTTATGGAGGTGGACCCACATTAATGTGACATTTATAAATGGTGGATAAAATAGTACTTGATGTAAAAGAATTGGATAAAATAGTACTTAATTTGTTTTGTAACTGAAATGGGGATATAGATAAATTAAGGGTCTTAGGTGGATTGGAGGTATTAAAAATGGGACAGAGGGGAGGTGCTGCAAAGCACAATGCTGCGCAGCGTGCTGTGCGGCACTCGGCGCGGCCGTGCCGGTGTCGGTCCGATGATCGGAGACGTCCATTGCGTAGAGCTCGTCGAGTACTACAAGTGTGTCAAAAATCAACTTGATTGGATATCGTTAAGTGCGTGATCGGAACACATAAAACTTGAAAAAAATTGGAACACATATGACTTGAAACACTGGATGAAAACTATTGAACCCATTTTTTTCAAGTTATTTTTGTTCCGATGACACACTTAACGATATCCGATCAAGTTGATTTTTGTTACACTTGTAGTACTCGACGAGCTCTACGTAATGGACGTCTCCGATCATTGGACCGACACCGGCGCGGCCGCGCCGGGTGCCGCACAGCACGCTGCGCAGCACAAGGCTGCACAACACCTCCCCTCTGTCCTTAAAAATGGGGGATGATGGGATATTATTATGGGCACCCCCTAGGTGTTTATTAATTAACACCCGTTGGGGGTATTGTTTTTGGCAGACTATATTTGTGTGTTTTGACTTAAAAAGTAGGTTTGGCTTTTTTTTTTTGTCTTTATTTGATATATATATATATATATATATATATATTGCATTTGTTACTTTTGCATCGATTTTTTTTGTGTATTATTGGTTCGTCTTGACAAAAGGAATCCAAAAAGGTAAAAGATTATGATTAGAACTCTCAATTTTTTGAATAAGATCGAAAAAAGTATAAAAATTTGTCTTTCTAACTTATTTTTGTCTTTATTCAAAAAAAATTAAGCTTTGATCATAATTTTTTATTTTTTCGTTTCCTCTCGCCGAGACGAACCAATAATACACAAAAAGTTGATGCAAAACTAAAAAAACACAAAAAAAATTCAAATAAAGACAAAAAAATAAATCAGGTAACTTTTCAAGCCAAAACACTTAGTTAATCAGGTTGTATAAAAACTTGCCAAACCAAGGATGAAACGTGGGCCCGAATCAGTCATCTAGGTCCAACTTTAATACCCCTATGATCCAGCATCCAAACGAGTTGTATAGTTGTTGGCTTTATGCTAAGGGAGAACTTGTGTAGAACGGCAGGAACCATGCACACTCACCTAACATTATGTGCGTATGGGAGTACGATCAAATACGTGAAAGTATCTTTCAAAAGTATTACTCCCTCCGCCCCTTAAAGTTAGACATTTTTACTATTCCAGCCCTATGAAAAAATTGATTATTTCTTTTAATCTGTAATGTTTTATATAAGCAATATGGATCTCGTTTGATAGATTTCAATTGATTCTTTTAAACAAAGTTCTGAAAATCACATAAAACGTTATGAATTGAAAGATATAGGCAATTTAAAAATGGCAAGCACTCCCGAAAGTGTCTAACTTTAGGGGACGGAGGGAGTATAAAATACCAAAATTTGCAAGAACGATAATTGAGAGTGGAAGGATAGAGCGAGATTTGAAAACGAGAGCGAAAGGTAGTACTAGAGAATTATGTGACCTAAATCCCCACTCTAAAATCACAACATGACAAATTTCGGAATGGAACATGTCCTATGTCCCTATCACTGTTATCAAATCAAATTTATAATGTTGTTGTAGCTTTCTAATTTGACCATCTTATGCGAATGGTACCAGGCTAGGGGCTAGGGCTTATCACGAACCAATCTTTAGCATCTCATTTGGCCATGATACCAAATACTTCTATACAGTGGTGCATCCACAGTGGCACATTCAGAGACTCGATATCGAAGGGTATCTCAAAAATATGTTTGTACAATCAAGTTTAATGTTATTTTTGGTCCAGTTTTATACGTTTTGAAGATGATACCAAAACATGAATAATCTTGTCAGGAAAAAAAAAATGTCATAGAAAATGAAAAACAATAGAGGACAAGTGATTTTTGAGAGAAAATGATGAAAGCAAATTAATTTTTTTTATCAGAAGCAAATTAATTTAGATGTTACTACTTTTTTTTTTTTGGTAAACAAAAGCAATTACAGTTACTACTTTTTTTGCCTGTAAGGGTTTTTTTTTTCTTTTTTAAACCATAAAAATATCAGACATGTTGATATAAAAGCCAAATACAACGCATTCAAAGGACACTACTGGACTGAAAATACAACAAACAACAACAACAACAAAAAAAGCAAAAAAAACCAAGCAACAGCAATGAAAAACCAACAAGTCCACTAAAGACTGCGTTTTGTGTAGGTAGATCTACAAGAGGCTGAAATACCAGTTTCGCAATTGGTGCAACACCCGCATCGTCACCACGTCGCTGTAGAACCCTACCGCCGCCTTCTTCAAGATAAATAAAAGATTATACAAGTCTATACGAATTTGAGTATCAGAACAAAAAATATATATATGAAGGTGCCACGTGATCCCCTACGCCTTCATCGAATCGGCCCCTGCTTCTATCTAAATGCGTAGGCTTCCCGTTAATGTGTGAATCGTTGAGAGTGAAAATTACAGATTGACAATGAATAGAGGAGCTGAGATATTATTCGGATTCGATTACGCTATTAAGAAATACATGCTTCTGTAGTAAGGAAAATCTCAGGGCATCTGTTCCCCTTATCCTTCCTAGAATATTCATGCTCAAAGAAAGTTCCTTTCTTTTGCTTCCTTTGTTTCTTTGGAATATATGTGTGACGAAGAAGTCTAGACAATTCTAAGCAAAATTAGTAAACAATGGAGGAGAAAGAAAGGCAAAGTTCCACTAGAGACTGAGATGCAAAGGCAGTGGGCCTGCAGAAATTCTCCTACTGATAAGATAAATAAACACAACCAAACTTCTAGGCTCACATTTTAGAAAGGAAAGCTTGGCAGAAACATTTTACAAGTATTCATGACGATTCTATGTGTCATAATTAAGGGTGGGCATCGTGTTGTGTTCGTGTCGTGTCATCTTGTGTTCAGGTCAAAATTCTCTCAACCATAACCCGACCTATTTAACTTAAATGTTATTGTGCCGTGTCATACTTGTGTTTCATGTCAGAAATAGTCAACCCTAACCCGCTAAATTCGCGTCAGAATTCTGTTAACCCTAACCCGACCTATTAAGTTTTTCGTGTTATCATGTCGTGTCATATTCGTGTTCCGTGTCAGAAATAACCGACTCTAACCTCCTAACTTTGTGTTGGGTTAATTTCCACCACTAGTCATAGTTCTTCAACTAGGTGTCCAAGCTAGTTTGTGCACGTCTTAAATAATCTCAAATTCTTTCTTGAAGTACTTAACGACCCACTTGACCAATCCAAGGAGTTGCTTTGATTGTTTTGATAAACAACCAGAGCGATACAGAAACCGGCCTTCCTCCTATACCCAAAGGCATTCTAGCTGCCACAGCTTCAGCGGCCAGAGATTTTAAATACAGATGCTTTGGCCAAAACAGCCAAGACCATCATGGGCTTTAGCCACCGCAGCAAATATGCTGCCACTAGCGAACGCAAAAATCCAAGATTAATCTCCATGAAGTCTTGCCGATGACCCAACAATCGAACCAAAGTCATATTTTACCAAGGCACATAGGGCGAATAGATGGACCGATTAATCCGAACTATGCCCGCATGCAGGGAAAAATAGATGATCAACAATATGGGATCTGGGAGCTAGAACAACCCTGGTGGGCATAGCATCTGCAATAAATCTGCGAGTCTTTCGTGAAATATTTTGAGGGGCGTAGCTTAGGCGGGTTATTATCCCAGGAAGCTATGATAGGTATATAGGCTTTAACTAGTAAGAAAACTAGCCGATGAATGCCATTCCAATTCCCGACAGTTGCAATACAGTACGAATCCAATTCACCTCGAGTGTTAATGATTATTAAAAAAGGTAAAGTATCTTACGGCATCCAATTCCCACAAAGCACATGCTGTCAAAATTTTTAGGGAAGGAGAGAAGCACAGAAAAAATAATAATGGAGCAGTAATATTTTGGTTGGGCTAGCTAACTTGTTTCCCTGCATATGCCTTTCATCCTTGTATCACTATCAACTGCAAGGAATTGGAATAATAGAGTCAATACAGGTTAGACAATACCACTGATCCACATATGAATGCAGAGTAAACAAATTAACAAAATAGGCCGCCAAGTTCTTTTCCCCCTGTTTTAACGACGTTAGATGAATAAAAAAAACAAGAACCAAAAACGGGTAGAAAGAGAACAAATGACATAGTACAATCACAGCTCGATGCATAAAGGTTTAGATCACTAAGGAAATGCTTGCCCAAAACGGATTAAACATACGTGTATCCCCAGCAATTCCATGCATCACATTTTGATATGAGCTAACATGATAACTAAATTAATCTATATCTAAAGTCTACCTTCATAACCAACAGAATGTCTATAAAAAAATAACCGAATCTCCATTACAATATCATGAGGAGTACTAATCAAGCACTCACTAATCTGTCAAGCAACTAAGCCATAGGCCACCCTCTTTTATGAGGACTAGTGATAGTTCTCGTGCTTCACACGATACCATGTGCTCATTCTCGCAGTCAAAATGGCATCTCAAGAAAATATGAGATACGTAACACATTAAGAGTAACTTCCCTCGTCTAATCAACATGATTTCATCAACGAAATTACAGGACCAGCAATCCCAAATGCAACTATATATAGTAGTACTCGAATCCAAATTTTCGAAGTCTAGAACTAAAAAAAGTGAAATATCAAATCTGCCCCTAGTGATTGGTTCCCTATTGTTTCATTCGGCCTGAAAAATTAGTACTGTTTCATTCGTCGTAAGAAATTAGTATTGTTTCATTCGTTGTTCTTGGCACGAAACTGCGTGATCAGTGCTATAGTCTACACGTACCAATTATAATGCTTCATTTTTACCCTAAGAGGCCACTAAAAGGGAACGTAAGAAAACCATTTCACCTCAAGTAACCGAGAAAGATAACCGAAACCACCCAATTAGTATTGGCACCAAAATTCACAAAATGCACCACAGAAAACATAAATCGAAGATGGTAATAAGTATAATATTTTTACCTTGGGGACCTCCACATGGAATACAACGCTTTACACTTGAATGAAGGTGTAGGAAAGCTACACAAGGTAGAAAAGCCAAGATATGAAACATCAATTTTCAAGTTAATCACTGTAGGGAAGGTCAGCGTTGAGACCAAAAGTTGACCAAGTCAAAGTTTGACCATCCTATAGCATCATGACAGGTGTCACCTGTGGCCGCGCGATACCTAGCCATGCCGCGTGGGTCATCCTGCGCAAGTGCCACTAGCGCGACACTACCCTCAGCGAAGGGTCCATTGCGTGTCATTAAGGCCCAATGAAGGGAAGCTCATTTACATACGGGCCATCCATACATGGAGAAAAGCCCATGAGCACCATGACTAGCACGGCCCAGAGACATGGGCGAGAACGCGAAGAGCTGGTCTATCCTAGCCCAAGTAATTATACTTGCTCCGGTCTGAAGGCAGGATTCGAGGGGCCCTCTGAGGCTTGGCTACGGTACAGGCGCGACCGAACAGGTTACGACCTTGCCCAAACAGGAATAGAAGGGGATATAGTGGTTTGGTGGCTGTAAAAGAATAAGAGGTTCTCCGCGCGAGGGGGAGTAGCGTGCTCAAGCGAAGCCAAGAGGGTCAGCCTCGCGGTGGGTGACGTCACTTGCGCGGTCAGGTTGTACAGAAAGGACACGTGTCCTCATATTATAGGGAGACAGTCTAGCGCCTAATCATTGGCCCAGGATGCCTATAAATATGGGACAATCCTTTACAATTTCCAGAGATGATTTTTGGCGGAGTGTGTCATTTTAGAGAGAGAAAGTAGGTAATCACTGATTGTGAGAGAAGAACATTCTCTCTGAGTGATATCATCCTATTCTCTAGACTCCATGTATTAGCCCGAGAACAATACTGCCTTGGTCTTTTCTGTACACACTTGCTCTATTCTTCACCCTTCTTCTAGATCACTTCATTCCTCTGAAATCTATATCGTTGACTATTCTTACCTCTCCAGCTCATATATTTCGTCTTGAATATTGACTAAACAAAGAACCTCTCTTACAATAGGCAACTTTGCTGGCAATCGAACCCAGATCCCAGAATCCAGATAAAGACTCCAAGGTTATGCCTGATAAAAGCTTGTGGCTAATACACTTCTATTAGTCAGGGGCTATTGTAGGAAAGGCCAACATATTTGCAGTTGACAAAGTCAAAACTTTAACCACCCTATCAGAAGAAGACATGTGGTATCTACAGATTAGCGCGAGTCAGAATAGGATGAGTAGCGCGAGAGAGAGTGACTCAGATAAGAGTTAGCATGAATCCGAACAGGACAAATGGCGTGAGTCCAAACAGGGCGAAGCACAAAAGATCAACCCAAACATCTGTGTCTGCTCAAGTCGAAAGGCACGACTTGACGGGCCCTTAGGGGCTCGGTTTGCGGTAATTGACATGGTTGAACAAGCTATGACCTTGCCCCCAAGGGAATGGAGGGGGGTTTACTAGCTCTATGGATCGAGGAGAAGGGATCGCTGCAAAAGGGGGTTGCAAGAACATCGCGGAACTACACCCCCCGCAGCCGTACTGTATGAGAGGGATACATGTCGAATATTTACTAGGCCACTTGGTGCCTCAGTATTGGCCCAGGGAGTCTATAAATATGAGGCACCCTCTCACAATTCCTCTCAAATTTAGAGAGAGCATAAGAGACATATTTTTAAAGAGAGACAGTCCCTCTCCTTCAGAGAGAAATAGTTTCAAAGTGAGGGCATCCCACAAGAGATAACCTAGAGAGATTCTGCCTAGGTCTCTTCCATACTGTTTGCCTTTTTCTCCACCCCACCAAATCAATCCTCCATTCTCTTATTCTAAACACTAACCATTCTCACCTCTCTAGCTCATATTATTCTTCTTGAATATTGACTAAACCAAGAAAGCCCATGAGCACCATGACTAGCGTGGCCCAGAGACATGGGCGAGAAAGCGAGGAGCTGGTCTATCCTAGCTCAAGTAATTATACTTGCTCCGTTGAAGGCAGGACCCGAGGGGCCCTTTGAGGCTTGGCTGCGGTACAGGCGCGACCAAACAGGTTATGACCTTGCCAAACGGGAATAGAAAGGGATCTAGTGGTTTGGTGGTTGTAAAAGAATAAGAGGTTCTCCGCACGAGGGTGGAGTAGCGTGCCAAAGCGAAGCCACGAGGGTCAGCCTCGAGGTGAGTGACGTCACCCGCACGGTCAGGTTGTACAAAAAGGACACGTGTCCTCGTATTATAGGGAGCCAATTTGGCGCCTGATCATTGGCCTAGGATGCCTATGAATATGGGACATTCCCTTCACAATTCCCAGAGGTGATTTTTGACAGTGTGTCATTCTAGAGAGAGAGTAGGTAATCACTGATTTTGAGAGAAGAACATTCTCTCTGAGTGATATCATCCTATTCTCTAGATAATTTAGGATACTCCATGGATTAGCCAGAGAGCAATACTGCCTTGGTATTTTCTGTACACACCTGCTCTATGCTTATTGATTTTGAAATCTGCCTACAATTTAAATGCAGCAGTTGTTGAGAGACAAAACACAACAATAAAACAAAACACAAGGAGAGCCCTTTTACTCCCATTTCACAACTATCATCTGGTTAAGCTTTAAGACTCGGTAAAATTCCACTAATTAATCCTTAGATCAAAAAGGATTGAGGTACACTAATGAATTCACACTGCAAATATGAAAAATAGTGGGAAATAGGGTATTCAAGATCTCTATGATCCCATGCTCATTTAGTTTCAGATAACCATCCCTCATTTAATCTGGAAACCAAATAAGAAAGTGACAAAGCTAAAACCTTTGTACCTCATAAAGTGCAGCGAGAAGAGATCGAGTGGAAAGTGACTTGGAGCTATGCAATCATACTTCATGCATGTCACACTGAATATAGAATCAGATCTGGAGACCTAACAAATAACGTAAAGAGTAGAGCAAAATATACAGATCACTAAGAACCAAAACAAAAAAGGTAAAACAGAAAACATATATCAATACAAGCTCAAAAATTAACCCCAAGACGATAATTTGCGATGGTAGACGAAAGAGAGTCTACACACACACTACAAACATGAAGAAGAAAACCACAAGCGATGCAACCCAAAATCATTAAGTTTCAATTGGAATTCCAAGCAAAAACTTAGTGTCTCATTGGCAATGAGAGACCTAGCTTACACATTGTAGCGTAAGAATAAGAAAAGAAAAGGAAAAAAAAAAGAGTTATATACATGCACAGAATTTACGTCCACCAATCCTTTACCCAGTGACAAATACCGGGCCTATAAAAGACCCATTGCGATTATACAATGTAAAAAAAAAAATCTAGCTTTTCTGTTCTTTTTTAGAAAGCAAGAAACCCATGTGATGAAATCTTCCACAACGGTCTGACGGATTTAATTTTGTTTTCGGCTTATGTTCAGTTAAAATAAAAATCATTTAATGTTCATGGGAACTAAAAAGTAAGCATTGTTTTGGGGTTACTCAATGTTAGAGCTTGTCCCACATTCGTTAATTATAACCTCCAAAGCTAGTATATGAGCCTGGGCGGCCTCTCCACTCATTATCAATTGGTTTTGAGTTGGATTCTTTAACATGATATCATAGCTAGGCTTTCAGTGGCTTTTGGACAAGACTCTTGTTAATTAGTTTCCCCGTTTTTTATGCTTTAAGTGCATCTTGTTTTGTTGTGATCCCTATGTTATGAATCCATTGTTTATCTCTTCACGTGTGGGTCAGGGATCGCACGTGCATGGAGTGTTAGAGCTTGTCCCACATTGGTTAATTATAACCTCTAAAGCTAGTATATGAGCTTGGACGGCCTCTCTACTCATTGCCAATTAGTTTTGAGTTGGATGCTTTAACATAAAATATAACTTTTCACTACAAGCTACAACTTCAAAAATAACGAGAAGATATTCAAGGTTAAATGGGTTCCACAATCCGTAAAATTGAAGGCAAACAGAACTTCAATTCACCACGAAGTTCATATTTGAAGGACCACTCTAAATTTAACATCAAATTGCTGAGCATGAAAGAAAAGGAATTTATGGAGAACTTTTGCTTCAAATGCTAGGCAAATCATAAGTTACAATATCCCAAAATGTTGAAGTTATAGAATTGAATAAACTGCAAAAAGGGGTGAGAGACGGATATACCTTGCAGGAGTAATGGCGACGGTTTGAAGATCTCATCATCTCATATATAAAACCTACAAAAGAATTAGATAAGGTGAGACAAGATTTATGGATCAAGAATAGCTGAGAAAATAACCCAAAGACTCCATTACCAAGACGCAACAAGAAAGAAAATACGGAGTAGCAAATTAAAAGTGATGTAAAAATTAGAGACAAGATTGTGGGAGAACCTAGCTCATAAATCAAAATCGAATGCCAGTAATCAATAAATCTCAAGCTCACAAAATGCTTCCCCGAACACATGTAGTGCAACTCAGATGCAACCTCTATATCCATTACAAGGTATAAATCTCATTATTAGATAAACGTTAAGACACAAGTGATGGATACAGAACCACAAAAGTGGGGGAAGAAAAATAACTAAAATACATGGAAAACATACCATCATAAGAGGCTAAAATCCAAACGTCTTCAGGATTTCAAAATCATGAAGCGTAGAGCCAGAGGCAACATGCAGCGATCCACCGAAAGCTGAACTCGAAATGTAAATCCAAACAAATCTTAGATGAGAAGCACAAGTCGTAAATAGCAACTTAATGGATTGTTCAGCATTGATCGATTGAGAGAAATCGTTTTGAGTTTGTGCTTGTGTGTGTGTGTGTGTGTGTGTGAGAGAGAGAGAGAGAGAGAGAGAGAGATCCACTCAAAAGCAGAGAAACGAAAAAGTCCCTCTTATTGACAACACAATCTCCCTTTCTTGTTGACTACACAATGTAGAAAATAGAGGGGAGAGAGGAGGAGGAGGTGCATAAAGGCTCATACAAAGTTAACAGCGGTAGGTATCGGTCGTCAGAATATTTTGGGGGAGTTTTGATTGTTTGTTCCTTCCTTCGTACAGGAAAAGAGAAGGATCTTTTGTCTTTACACACCATATACATCGCAGCTCAAACAGTTCACATAGCAAAGCCTGAGATTTTGGAGCCATCCACCATACTTGACTCACGTGTTTACTTCTCGCCAAAGGAAGAAAAAGACGCTTTTCAGTACCATTCCTTTGCAATTCTAACTACGCACCCAACTGAAAGACAAACTGAGTGCCAAAATTAAGCAAATTACCTAAACTGACCTCAACATAACAAGAACTAAAGAACAAGCTATTTACTACCTTAGTAAAAAGTCTACACACTATGAAAGATGATATTGCGCTTTTTTAGGGGAAGACCAGCTGTGGGTCTAACCAATAAGCAAGTTCCCATAGGCTTCTGCCTTTGGGTAAGTAATCCCTGATCCCAATAGACAACTTAGGGGAAGAGATACAAATACTAATCCATTTGATAACCTGGGCAGGAAATCCTATAAAGTGAAGCACATCTATCAAGAACTCCCATCTAAAGGGCATTTTTGTCCACAATGATCAGAATGTGGCAAGCCACCAACTCCCTTTTGTGTATAGGTTCTTGAGAAATGGGACTGCCCGACTTTAGAGAGAATTTAGGCACATAAATGTTGGTCTTGAAACTAAATTAGAAGAAAGAGAGAGCTCCTTCCCCCACTTCCTAATTGGTAGGACTACACAACTTCTAAAGAAAATATCAACCGCATGCATCTATGCTTACTTGATATAGGTCAAATTAACTAAGGTCCTAACAGAAAAGTTCAGCCAAATACTAAATAACACCTCCGCAGCACAAAAGCACTGACCAAAAGAAATTATTCCAAATGAAGAATATAACACCGAGAAATTAGTGATAATAACACGTCGCAATGAAATAAGAAAAAATGGTAGATGCAGCATATATATAGTTACCTTTATTTTTTTGGCATATCTAAAACCATATGCCTGTGTTAAACAAAATTATGAGAAAAAAATCTTACCAAACATGGGGCTCCAAATCTGCTTTATTACATCTAGACAACCTAAGCCTGGCCTGAAACTCAAAAAACCATGAAAGAATGTGATACAACCAACATTCGAAAATTAAAATTTATAAATCACAAGAAACGGAACCACAGATGAAGTTGAGCAAACAAGCTGGAATAGTGAGTTTACAAAAAATAAGTCACATCTTATCAACATTGGGGTAGATGCTATAAAGATAAGCATCAGGCAGATCTACTTTTATCCTCCACACACCTCCTTTGATAAGTACCTGCAATAAACCAGTAAAGGAAAGAAATATAAAAGAATATATTTAAAAGAAAACACTTCCTATACTCAAACCACCTATAAGCAATCATTCCCATTGGAACTTCGTCATTGAGGAAGATCAGAAAACTCTTCTTCCCATCAGATTGTATCATTCTAGCAGCCTTAAGTTGTTTCTCCATCATGGAATTTGTCCAGGGATTTATGGCTTAGGTTGTTTTGTATTATGACTCCCCTTGACTAATTCTGTGACTCTGTCCAATAGCCTTGAAGGTGCACTACTGTACGAAGAAGAGTGAGATAAAGGAGGAAAAAACCTTTGGTGCCCTACTAACTTTTCCAATGGGCAGTGCAGCACAAAGAGCATCGTAGCTGGATAACTGATCAAGCAATCGCAGCTGGATAACTGATCAAGCAATTCCCCAGTGATATGCAAATGCTATTACAAATTCTGACAAATGTGGATGGTGCTTTCATTTTTTTCCTTTTCGCACATTATGGCCCTTATGATAATAGATAAGCTAGAAGCATATAACAAAGTCAGATTCCTAATTAAGACATCCCTGTTGAAGCAAATTCTTTTAAATTTCTTTGATTTCCATCCTCCATGGAGAAAATTGATAACAGGTTTATGAAATATGGCAAACATTTATAAATTCCCCTTTTATCCACGTTGTTAACACAGCAAGAAGCAGTTACCGTAGAGCTGATGTGCATGACATGGGATTAAGGTTCATTGTTAACGAGCTTCTCAATATTCACAGAACCAGGTTTCAAGACCTGCAAGTATACCATATCTCAGTAACAAGATGATCGCAACAAAATAAAACCTTCCAATATTGATACGGAATCAGATACTTAAAACAAGGCATCATAAGATATCGGAACACTACTGACATGTAATCATCAATGCTGATGCGATGTAACAGGTGAAATCATATTACCATGCCCAATAGCCCTTCATGACGACTCTAGACTACATCTTCCAATGTATCTCATGGTTATTTTATAAATCCCGCTGAAGGGGTCTGAAAAAGGCTAAATAAAACAACTTGTATAGTGCAAGAATTACAAAAAAGCGCTATGATAGGATAGAAAAAATATGGCTCTTGATCATGCATCAAACTGATTTCAGGGCATTTAGCTGCATTATGAATGGCTTAGAGGTTTTCATTTAAGAGTGCAAAGAGATAGACGTGAGTTCACTTTGCTGATCTACATAACTATCAACTTCAAGAAATTATACAGTTGCAAAGAAATTGAGTGACGAATTTTCTATGTGAACTGATTAACTGAAAGATTACTTTTCAACACATGAAGAGTTATACGAACGTAAATAATGAAAAAATAAGTATACAACCTTTCAACACCATTCCTTCCCAAGTCTACCAGCATAATGTGCTCCATGCGTTGTTTTTCATCATGCATATTTTTTTTTTATTTATTTATTGGCATGCAGAAGTTGTTTTTCCAACATATAATCTTCTTTGGCGTCTTCCCCCTCCTAACAGTCCCAGCAAGTGGACGATAAGTAACCTTTCTCTATCAAAAAGAGTGCAATATGCACATTTGAAGACTGTTTCCTAGAATGTATCATTTGAAAGAGAATGCAGATGAATTCGGAAGAGAGAGACCATGGTGGGCTGCAAATCTTCACCACTCAATCATTCTCGTCAATTGATCAACCACAATTGACTTTATTGCCATCGTCTGAAGTACTCGAAAGAACAATGAAACAAATGCTCCAGTTGGAGAGATGAAATCCGAAATGAAATGCTTTGATGTGTTGACATATGAAACAAAAGTGGGGTTTAATTAGAAGTAGAGTAGGTGATTTGGAGTAGGACTTTTCTAGAGCTTCAATCCTTGGCATGAAGGATTCCAAACCAATACCATTAAGTAGTAAAGAGTGATTTCCGAATCCATTATGAAAAGTTCCCAGATTCAATAGGTAAACCATATGTAATTTACTAAATAAACATTTGAGATATTTTTATTGAATTATTGGATTATGTGCTAGAACCTTTCATTTCGAGTTGATTAGTACAATGGCGACCTAAATTCACAAAATATTAGCGAGCAACTCTAAAAACAAGGAATTGAGAGCAATCCAAATGGAGTCATTGCTACAACTAATTAACAGTAACCTAAATTCGCAGAATATTAGCAAGCAACTCCAAAAACAAGGAATTGAGAACAATCCGAAAGAGTCATTGCTACAACTAATTGATAGTACTCCAAAGGGTAATTTAAACAATTTTTCATTTTTCAAATTTCAGTTGTTTGGGAACTTGATCTCATTGAACTTAGATTTTGGTCAAGCATTTTGATACTCCCTTTTCTAAGAATTATTAAGAAGGGAAAAAAGTCCCAGGGGCAAAGGATTTGCTTACCAAAAGCGATTCCAACACCGTTAAGTCAAACAGAGCAACAAAATCACAACACTTTACAAACATATAAAACATAGTAATTCTGATACAAAACGATACCTTGCCTCCGATGGAGAACTCGCCCCATGGAAGTACAAACAACTAAGAATGCTTTACTGAACTGATTCAGGAGACAAACTTGATTCAGTTTCTCTTTGGTCTGTCAATAATAATTAACGTAAGAATGAGTTGTTGATTGAACTCGTTATTGAACTCAGATCGAACTCACCGAGCAAACTCAAACTCGAATCACCTTTTTGCACAGTGCACCGAAGAAAGATTCAGATTTCTAAAAAAGAAAACGTCAAATCGAAATCATCGTTTGCAATATCGAACTGGAATGGGGTGTAGGGGAAATACATCACGCACCTTGAATTCAATTTGCTAACAATCACGTCGCCAATTCAGAGCTATTCGTGGAAGCCACTGAAGAGAGAGACGCAAATTCGGTGCCTTTTATTTTTCCCTTTTCCTTTCTCCATTTCGGATTTGAAAAAGTTTATGGAAATCCCCTGAAAATCGGGGAAAAAATCAGACGAGAAGACCTCAAAATCAGGTAAACCATACACTCCAGCCGCTGTAACAGTATATTGGCCAGAATAGGCCTGTCTGGAGCCGTATAAACAGTATTGGTTCAAATCAGATCCATTAATACAGACAAGTCCATTGAAAATCCTGAAATCCATGCTCCTTTGTCATCTCCAAGCACTCCACCACAGCCAGTAGCTGCTGGATTACCTTTGGAGCACCACTCAATTTCAAGTTGAACCAAATTATGCAATTAACTGCATAAGGCAATGCTTGGAACGTGGAATAACCAGCTTTTAAGAGAGATTTTTAAGTTCCATTGAAAAGACTAAATTTAATACAATCACAAACCAATACCATAAAGCATCAGGTCAAAATATGGGATCACAAGTTTTGGAGAAAAACAATGTACCAGGAAAAAGAACCTGAATATAGTAACCAAAATAACGACCTTAACAATTAGAACAATACCCATCCTCCAACAAATACAACGGCTACCATATCCATTTAAAAAATGAAGAATTCAGAAGGCATTTAAACATAATGAAAGCCATGCTGTGTACTACCTACCACCGAAGCGAAAAGGAAATGACTAACCAAATAGCATCTTTAGGAAAAATTGGAGAAGGAGAAATTATTATTTTTTACTTAAATTCAATCATGGAACAAATCAAATAGGTAAAAACTCTTTTACCAAGACTAGAGAGAGAGAGAGAGAGTCTGATACCTACGAAATCTGATTGTGGACATTGTTCAGTCGCTTCTACTCTCAAATCAACACCCCTAAAGGTCAAAGGAGACACAAAGGTCAAACCATGCAAAAGTAGGAATAATAAACGTAAGGCAGTATAAGTCTCTTTGTCATTTTGTACAGTGGAGCACTAAAGGGAGGAAACAGAAACATGGTAAAAGAAGGGCAGAGACTGATCAAATGCCACGGAGCAGTTGTCGCCTTGGCAATGACTAATGGGAGACGAAATCTGGTCACTGCTTTGGAAAATGGAGGCGTTTGGATTTGGGACATAGAAGCAAACTGGTTGTGGCCAATGAGTTTGGAATAGGTGATGGTAAAAGTGAAGATAATGGATGTAGTTTAGGGTTTTCTGGTAGAGAGTGAGTATGCCAATTAGGGAGGTGATGGAGATGGAAAAGGTGTTGGGTGTTTTGGAGCAGGATAGGAGCAGAGCCATTGATACACTTGGATCAGCAGCTGAGACTAAAGAGAAATTACTGGAACTCATTCTCAAAGAAGCCAAAATGGGAAGTAATTGTGATAAAGTGAAGACGAGGAAGATTACATATCAACATTTTGTATCGATCTTCAACCAAATGTGTCAATTAGTGAGTGGCAGAATTTCACACACCCACAGAGAGAGAGAGAGAGAGAGAGAGAGAGAGAGAGAGAGAGAAGATTTTCGGAGAATACAAACAGAAACGGTAGATTAGAAGTCCTGATTTCAGCATATTACTGTAATGCCCTCAGGACCAATTTATTCCTAATCTGGTAGACTTTTGACTTAACTGTAATCTACCAAGTAGCACTTTAAATTATCCTAGAACTTCAGCAGGCAGACAAGTTCTAGCAAAAATTGTGAAACCACATTAACTTAACAATTGGCGAGGGCCTAGATCCCCCCACCTCTTTCTCATCCAGTTCCTTGAAGATGCTACAAATCGGATCATTGTTCCTACAGTTAGACGCATATTCACAATAATGGACATAATTTTCACTACTTGAAGTACGCTAATATCCTGGTTCATGGAAGAAAAACGTAACCATAACAAAAACAAACAGAAGCATGTAAGTTTACATGTGAATTTCCACCTGCTCCTCTATTCCTAAGCCCGAGCATTGAAGTTCAAGAAATGGTTCAACTGGACATTATGGGATTCCAAGGTTATGGATGGGGCAAAGAAATATTAAACCAAATGTCAAAATCTCCCAGTCAGGCAACAGCACGCGTACAAATATCAACATATACCAGAAACAAATTTCCAACTTTCAGTACTAACTCCTTAACACGTCAATGCAGCTTTTAACAAAAGATCTGGTACCAAATCCACCATCAAAGCAAAATCAAAGTTCATCATGATCACTAATCACGCAAGAAGGAAGCCCGCATTTGGATAACTAAAATTCTTGAACAAAAGTCATTTATCGATATTTAAACGAATGAAATGCTTTCGATGAAGGAATTTCCATTAAGACATTTAACAAAGATTTAGATCCACTATGCTCGCAGCACAACTTTGGTAACATTTACAATAGTAAAATACAGACACCTAAGATACAGTAATAGTAATCTAGTAAAATTTTACAACCCTACACAACGACGACGACAATGAGAAAGATCTACTTGCAGAAGAATGTAAGACATTTCAAAACATAGATATTAACAAAGTATACTATAGTGCACACGATATGCTAAGGCTTACGGTTGTGATTAAATGTTGGATTTATGGAGGAAATTGCCAAGGGAAAAGAAAAGGGAGCTAGTTTTGCTGGGCTTCTCTTCCGCAAATCCGTAAATCCAAGATCCAATCACAAACTAAAGTGCAGTTACAACCCAAAGACAGCGAACAGGAGTAGCGCGTACAAGGAAAATGGATTAAAACTCCCCCCGCCGCTTTGAACTAGTGCCACGTGGTTGATAATGAGTAGGGCGTCGTCCAAGTGAGCAAAGTCGGGCACAAAAATGGAAGCATCAGACATATTACGATAATTTTTTGCCAGTAAAGCCCTGAGGCTGTAGGTGGCGAAGGGACCTGTGGTACTGTCCAGGATGCATCTGGCACCTGACCCAGGCACTCATCAGCATCCAATTCTTCCTCTCCAGCTCTTAGAATTGAAGAGCAGTCAGAGTCTCCAAACTTACCACTATCAGCCTGGTACAGTTCATCGCAAAGTAGACACAATATTAAGGGCTGCAGTTGCTATTGCTATGCACTTGAAGAATTATGGCAATCATTTTGTAAGTTCACTTGATAGATCTAACAAAACCAGGAAAGCATCATCATTAAAAGATTAACAGTTTTTCATCTACGATTGGAAAGGAAGCTAAGCGTGTATATAACGGTTGTTCTTGTTTAAAGGTGTTTCTGTTATGCTAACTCGTTGGTTATAATTCTGAATAGTTGGTTGGTTAATTCTTGCTACTATGTCCCGTGCTTTAGAGGTTTTAGTTGCTTTATAGTTGCCTATGATGCTTGTTCTCTGCCATTGGATCTGCGGTATACCCAGGTTGTTAATGAGCTGCGCTTTGGGATAATGGAAATTTCCAACCCAAGAAAAAAAAAAATTCAATCAAGTGACCAAATTCCCAAAAAGTAATAATAATTCAAAGACTAAATGCATGTTCCAAAATGGCTCCCCAATTTGGCATCCTGCTTGCAAAATTTGCAGCCAAACACAGCCTGCAGTAGGACCACATCCAGGTAAGCCAATCCGTCTTACTATAAGTTTTTTAAATTGTAGCAAGCACAATACATGTGGCAGGCCGACCCTTTACATTAATGCAAGCCAGCGTGATCTGCAACTGCAAAGTGTATCTTTACAACAATAGCAGTATCTTCAGGGGCGGCTCCAGATTTTCATCCTAATATAATTGTTAGTGATGAAAAGCTCTAAGCACAAAAATAAACTTTTGCTTAGCGAGATACTCCATATTATAAGCAAAAGGAAAATGTTCCACATAGATTTCATTGGTTCACAAAAAGATACTTCCACATATAGCCCTGAGTATTGGACAATATCCCACAACAAGTCCTCATATGTTAAAAGCAATGAATTATGCTATTCAACTACCCAAATTTCATTGGACTGAAAGATAACGTAGAGCAAGAGAGAGACCAGGTTTGTGAATATGTGAGGTGTTTGGGCACACTCTGACCCATTTCACTATATATATATATATGAACACATGTAAATGTACAAGACTACCCCTGGGAACAAGTAAAGATAACAAATAAACCCATAACTTAACACTCCCCCTCAAGTTGGTGCAAAATATCTATCAAGCCCAACTTGAACACAATGGGGTGAAAACTTCTACTACTAAGACCCTTAGTGAATACATCAGCTAACTGGTCTTCTGATCTCACAAAAGGCATGCAAATTAAGCCGTTGCTCAGCTTCTCTTTTATGAAATGCCTGTCGATTTCAATATGCTTCGTTCGATCATGTTGGACAGGATTATGGGCAATGTTTATGGCAGCCTTATTATCACAGTAGAGCTTCATAGGGCCAGCATCAGGGAATCCCAAATCACGTAAAAAGGTTTGGAGCCATAAAAGCTCGCAAACACCATGAGCCATTGCTCTGTATTCAGCCTCTGCACTGGACCTAGCAACCACTGCCTGCTTCTTACTCCTCCAAGTAACCAAATTTCCTCCCAGAAAGATGCAATAACCAGAGGTAGATCTCCTATCATCAATAGAACCTGCCCAGTCTGCATCAGTGAAGGCTTCCAATTTCAAGTGACCATGATTGGAGAACAAGATTCCTTTACCTGGGGCTGATTTGAGATACCTCAAGATGCGATAAACAGCATCAAGATGCACAGTACGAGGTTCATGCATAAACTGACTTACAACCCCCACAGCATAGGAAATATCTGGTCTGGTGTGAGATAAGTATATCAGGCAACCCACAAGTCTCTGATATCTCTCCTTATCTGTATGCTCCCCCGCATTGCTACCAAGACGATGATTGGCCTCAATTGGAGAGTCAGCTGGCTTACATCCCAACATACCAATTTCTTCTAAGAGATCAAGGATGTACTTCCTTTGAGAGATAAAAATTCCTTTGTCAGATCGAGCCACCTTCATTCCAAGGAAGTACTTCATAGACCCCAAATCTTTGATCTCAAACTCTTGAGCAAGAAGAGCCTTAAGGCTAACAATCTCATCCACATCATCACCTGTCATTATTATGTCATCCACATAAACGATAAGTATGGCAATCTTACCATTACTCCGCTTGATGAACATAGTATGGTCAGCATGACTCTGCTTGTATCCAAATCTCAACATGGCTTGGAGAAACCTGTCAAACCATGCTCTGGGAGATTGCTTCAATCCATAGAGGGCCTTTCTCAACCTACACACCTTTCCTTCTGTTGCAAAAGAGGAAAAACCTGGTGGTATGTCCATGTACACTTCCTCCTCTAGGTCACCATGGAGAAATGCATTCTTCACATCAAACTGTTGAAGAGGCCAATCCAAAGTAGCAGCACAAGAGAGTAGGGTCCGAACAGAGTTCATCTTGGCCACAGGAGCAAATGTCTCCTCATAGTCAATACCATAGGTTTGAGTATAACCTTTAGCAACAAGTCTGGCCTTATACCTCTCAACCATTCCATCTGCCTTGTGCTTTACAGTGAACACCCATTTACATCCCACTGGTTTCTTTTCATTTGGAAGAGTCACTAATTCCCAGGTGTCATTCTTTTTCAAGGCTGTCATCTCCTCTACCATAGCTTCTTTCCACCCAAGGTTTTTGGTTGTGTGTGTTTTGTCCATGCTCTTAAGCACGCTGGAGGGAAACTTGATCCCAAAGCCCGTAAGTGCATCTTCCTTGGCTATTCTCCTACTCAGAAGGGTTATAAATGTTATGACCCACACTTTCGCAAAACATATGTCTCCATGGATGTCACCTTTTGGGAAACAGAATCCTTTTATCCTCTGTCCACTCCATCTCTTCAGGGGGAGCATGATGTTCAGGAAGAGATGTTGACTTATACTCCTGAGTCGTGGTCTTACCCTCTACCTTGTCATACTGAGGGGGAGAAAGAACCTTTATCTGCAGAAAGAGTGCAGCATGATGTTCGGGAAAGACTGGATAGGCCAAATTTGCAGACCTTTTCTCGGAAGAAAAAAGGCAAGCCTACATGTGCGGTACCACTTTGCCAATCTCCATCACCTACTCCAGTTCCTGACTATTCAGCTGACTCATCTGGTAATGATCCTTTCCCTACTGTTGTTGATGATCTTGATGCTCCTATTGCTCATCGAAAAGGTGTTAGAACTTGTACCCAACATCCTATTTCGCAGTTTGTTTCATATTCCCGTTTATCTCCTTCGTATCGTGCTTTTGTCTCTTCTCTTTCCTCTATATATATCCCACAGGAATGGAAAGAAGCTATCATAATACCTTGAGATGAGACCCGAGAACAGCCAGGGAGAAACTTAAGAGGAGTTTGGAACTGAAGAACACTGGATGGCATGCGATTGATAAGAAAAGCTGCAGTAAGGATAGCTTCACCCCAAAAATGTTTAGGAACATTCATGGTAAACAAGAGTGAACGGGCTACCTCAGCAAGATGACGATTCTTGCGTTCAGCAACTCCATTTTGTTGTGGAGTGCCAACACAAGAAGTCTAAAAAAGAATGCCAGAGTCATTCAGATATGCCCGAAAATTGCCATCAATATACTCAGTTCCATTGTCACTACGGAGCACTTTAATGGTAGCATCAAATTGAGTACGCACCATTTTGTGAAAAGATTGAAAGCACGAAAAAACTTCATTTTTTGCCTTAAGTAAGTACACCCAAGTGACACGGGAATGACAATCAATAAAGGTAACAAACCAACGATAGCCTAAAAGAGAGGTAACGGGTGAGGGACCCCAAACATCAGAATGAATAACCATAAATGGAGAATCGCTTCTTTGATTAACAGGAGCATAAAATGAGCGTTTGTGTTTAGCAAGTTCACACGCTTCACAAAAAAACTTACTCCTAGTACAGTGCTTAACTAAACTAGGAAAAAGTTTTTCCAAAAGCCCAAAAGATGGGTGGCCTAATCTACGGTGCCACTGATGCAATAAGGAAAGAGTTGAGCCCACATCTGCTTCAAGAGCTTAGCCACATGACATAGGTGGACTGACTGGATTAGGTGCAGGCTCCAAAAAGTATAATCCTCCATGAGTTTTACCACCGCCAATCATTCTCCCCGTATCCAGTTCCTGAAAGACACAATGAGTAGGAAAAAATGTCACTGAGCAGTTTAAGGAATGAGTAAGACTGCTAACAGAGAGAAGGTTGGTGGAAAAACTTGGGACATGAAGTACTGAAGAAAGTGACATGGTAGGAGAATAATTTATAGAACCTTTCCCTGAAATGGAAGATAGGGATCCATCTGCTACTCTGACCTTATCCTTACCAGAACATGGAGAATAGGAGTCAAAGAAGGATGAACAACCTGTCATATGATCAGTAGCATCAGAATCTATTATCCAAGGAAGCGAAGATGAAGCAGTAAAGGCACTAGCCTGAGTACCTGTGTGAGCAAAGTGGGAAGAAGTAGAAGTAGAAGCTGTAGTAGATGGAGAGTCAAGCCTCGTCATAAGACGCCTAAGAGTCTGAAGAGTCTATAAGTCCCCCTGAGAAAGGGCACCACCATGAGAACTATCGGAGGCTGAAGGATGTGACCGACCTCCACTAGAATCCGACAAGGGCTCCACAATAGACTCCGAAACATGTGCATAAGAACCCCGACCTCGACTACCACCTCGACTACCACCCCGTCCTCGAGAGGGACGCCCATGGAGCTTCCAACAAAACTCCCGGGTATGTCGAGTCTTGTGACAATAGTCACACTGAAGCAAATCACGATCAACAGGAGTGCTCCTATCCCCAACCTGAGCCTTACCATCCCGTGGAGTAGGAATGGCAACCAAAGCCGAGCGATCTGGAATAGAAACAAGTACCATAGCACTCCGTTTAATCTCCTCCTCCTGAACACAGGCATAGGCCTCTCCTAAAGAGGGAAAAGGAACACGGCCCAAGACCTGCACCCGAATAGGGTCATACTCCACATCAAGGCCCGCCAAGAAATCATAAAGACGGTCTTTCTCAACCATTTGTTGATATGCAGTGACATCAACAGCACAAGCAGGGTGAAAGCTCTTATAGTAATCAAGTTCCTGCCAAACTCCATTCAAATCTGCATAGTACTCAGCTAAGGACCTATGGTTTTGGTCTAACCCCCGAAGTCTCCTTCTCAACTCAAAAACCTGAGCATCATTACCCTTTCGAGAATAGGTTTGGGCCACAGAAGTCCACACCTTATGCGGAGTGTCAAGAAACAAATAGTTATGACTGATGGTGGGTATCATAGAGTTGAACAATCATGTCAGAACTTGAGCATTTTGAGTAGTCCATGTCACAAGATCTGGACTAGTAGCTTCTGGTGATGGAACAAGCCCTGTGATGAATTTCAACAGACCATTGGCAGTGATGGCCAAGGTAAAACTCCGAGACCAAATCAGATAATTGGAACCATCCAACTTAACAGGGCAAATATTCAGCGGAGCACTATTTTGAGTCACTAAATGGCTCCCTTCATTCTTCGCACTGCCAGAAGCCCCTTTACGTGTCTCTGACATATCTCAAAATGGGAAAAACAGGTAAAAATTGCTCAAGTGATGTCTGAGGTATCCTAAAGGGAGCAAATCCAATAAGTTTTGATCTCCAACAGAAGTTATTGAGCACAGACAGATGTTACCCAAACAGATCTGACCCAAATCGACCAGACAAACCCAAATAGTACCTGTACTGCCACAATGGAGCCTCGCCGGAGGCTATACAGTGGTCGCCGGACGCCGGAGGCTATACAGTGGTCGTCGGACGCTGTACAGTGATTTCGAGCAGAACCCAGCGTGAAATGACGTCAGACAAGGATCACCGGAGATCGCTGACGTCAGACAAGGGGTCGCCGGAGGTCATCGACGTCAAACGAGTGTCGCCGGAGGTCGTTGATGTCGCCGGAGTGAAGACCCAATGGTAGAAGCTGAGAACTCAGTAGCGTGAGACACCATCGATCATTGCAGAGGTAGCGTGAGGCATGTAAACAGCTCTCACTCGAAATCTATGAAGCACCGGTACGTCAAAAATGCCGCCGACAGCTCTCACTCGAAATCTATGAAGCACCGGTACGTCAAAAATGCCGCCGTACGAGTACCGGATACGGGTACGGCTGGGTATGGCAAAATACGTACCGGGTACGGCAAAAACGTACCAGGTACTTTTGCACTGTTCCGGGTACGGGAGGGTACTTCGTGGGTACGGGAATGGGTACGAAAATGGGAAAATGGGTACGCGGAAAGAAAGAGAGAGAGAGAGAGTGGAACTCATTATTCAATCGTCGTCGTCGAATCACCTTTGAATCTCTGATCGTCAGTCGTTGACTTCATCGAATCACCTCTGAATCTTCATCAGAGAGCAACGTCAGTCGTTGACTTCATCAGAGCAACGTCGATCAGTCGCCAGACGTCGATCGTCAACTTCATCAGAGCAATTTATCGATCAGTCCTTCGTCGTCTCTGTCTGTCTCTATTTCGTCGATTCTGGTGAGCAGTGAGCTCTCTCTCTCTCTCTCTCATTCTCTTTTTTTGGGGTGCTGGTTGTGGGCAATTAAAAATAGAAGAAAATGTGGGAACATTGACTTGGGGTCTAATACCCTTTTGATATTTTCCAGCCACGCACGATCTGTTGCCCTTGTTTTGACGTGTTGTGGACAATAATATAATATTATGAGTGTGACGGTGGAAAGTATTTTTTTTTTTATCAAGATGGTGGACCACTGGACTGTATGTGCACATGGGTAACTGGAAAAGGGCTCCAGTGCTGCCTGATTTTAGAAATGATTACAATTTACCCTAATATTTTTTAGAAATATCACATTTACCTCAGAAAAATCTAAAAACCATGTGGGCCTACATCTAAAAAATAGGAATTTTTTTTTTATACTAACGTACCCAACCGTACCCGTACCCTACTTTTTTTGGTTTTTGCCGTATCGCGTACCCGTACCACGTACCATACCGTACTGCGTACCGGTACCCGTGCTTCCTAGCTCGAAATGAACACTCACACAGACGATCGATCAAAGGAAGTCACAAACTCAAGGCCCTCGATCAAGCCCAGACAATGATCAAAGCTCTGATACCATGAAAGATAACATAGAGCAAGAGAGAGACCAGGTTTGTGAATATGTGAGGTGTTCGGGCACACTCTGACCCATTTCACTATATATATATGAACACATGTAAATGTACAATACTACCCCTGGGAACAAGTAAAGATAACAAATAAACCCATAACTTAACATCGACTTTCAGTTATTTTGACTCCGCACTAGTAATCCAGTGCTCACAATACGAAAGAAATTTTACTTTAGTGTGTAAAAAATAAGTAATTCTTTTTCAGTGCATTTTTTGAGGCCAGAAGGGTTCACTTGAACCCCCTAAACTCATTTTATTGATAAGTACAAAAAATTATTCAAAAGACATCAAGGGGATGCCACCCCTTTACAGAAGAATTCAAGGAATAAAAAAGAAAAGACCAAATCAACAAAAAAAAAAGCTATACCCCCCTCTACACTCCCCCTAAACTCATCATAAAGCTGCCCCTGATTATCTTTGGGGGTTTCCAACTAAAGAGGTAATAACTAGTGTCTGGAATATTTGCATGGTAGACCGTAAGGTACATGTGCCTGCATCTGTGACAGTCTGACAGAGTAACTCTTCTTCTCCATCAATGAATAAACACTAAGAAGAGAGGCTCTTTGTCTTTCAATATTCTCAAAGAACAAACAAGGAAAATCCAAAAGGGCTAGGGATCCTATGACGTGCCCACTTGCATTCATGAAAATACACACAAGAATATACAGTAAGACCTTAAATTATACCTTGCATGAGTCACTATCCAAGTAGCCATACGCTTGATTGAATCCAGTCAGTCCAAGATATTCCTCTAACTGCCACAGCGGGAAACTTCCAGCTGCAGATCCTCCACACAACGGCAACTTGGCTCAAAATCCCCAACTCCTCGAACTTGGACAGGTAATACTTTGGTGTATTATCCATCCAATGACACTGGCGTACCATTACTAGGCAGAGAACGAGATTCTGTTTCTGAGATTTTCTTAACAGAAGGTGGCTTCCCTGAGGAAGACGATCCACTAAGTTCAGCGGATTCGAGTTCTACTTTAACTCCCGTCAGCAGAAATCTCTTATGAGCTGACACTAATGTATTTACTGTGTGTATGGCAACATCACATTTTCAGCAGAGTAAAGCTCGATCCTCAAGACCAAAAAAATAGCCAACCGCTTCCTGTATGGTTGTCCATTCATCATCACCTGTCAAAAATTAAACAGAAAGAAAAGGGAACGGGATACTAAGCAACATATATGGCCTTAATTCAAAAGATAGAGCACATACATATATTAAATCAGGATTGCAGCAATATTTTTTGTTGACTTTTCTCCACAATTCAACCACAAAATCTACTAGATTACAACTATCCATTGATTCTCCATGTTATTTGCAATGTGCGAATGATTCCTTTTACTTTTCTTTCTTACAGTTTCCACCTTTCAATCAGCATGATATTTCCTTATATACATCTCTTGCCCAAGCATTCACAAAATGCATGTCTTTGTAACCCTACACTGCATGTTTCCAACTGAAACGTGAAAAGGACTCAGGAAATAAACAACCACCGACATATAAGTTTCCAGGTTGAAGGGTCTTAAATCTCTAACACTCCTTGATTGAGAAAAAGTGAGCGCAAATACAAAAACTATTCAGCTCCATACTCTGTCCTCCGACAACCAGAGAGGAAAGAGTCATCCAAGTTTTGGTTTATATCCAGCGGTCACGATGACCACTCAAGCACATTTCCACAATCAGTAATAAAGCTCAAATTTTTATTGTCACTCTCTGGGTCAGGGAAAATACCACCAATAGTACCACTACACAAACATGTTCGAATCTCATGCAAAGCCAATAAAGCAAAAATTAAACTACGAAGAAAAAAAAAAGGCAAACTTTACAAAAAGCGCAGTGAACCACTCAAAGCTACAATTTGTCGACTGAAATCCCATGAGATAAAAATTTACATTAAAATATATACATCATTTGAATCAAAAGAAAACTAATGCACCATTAGAACCAGAAACCCAACTAAATAAAGTGGAGTGGAAATAGTATTTCTTCCCCTAATCCTGCGGGGCACATGAAATAGATAAGTGAGCTGAGAGATGGTAGAAATTAAGCTATAGGATGCAGTCTTAGATGTGAATGATAATCAAACTCCATCGGAACAAAACTACCACACTCCGGATCATATCAGTTCGATAGCATTTAGCTTGCCTGTTATGAAGATGAAATTGAACCCACCAAATTCAAACTAAACTGACAAGAGGGCACAAGTTGGATAATAGACATGATTTCGACGTAGCGACAAATAACGATCAGCTCTTTGAATTTCTTCACAAAAATGGTACATTGAAGAATAAGAATTAAGTCATAAAATAAGAATTTCTGCTAGATGAATACAACAGTTACTCATGAAGGTAGTCATACACTGAGAACTCTTCATATAGCAACGAACCATCGACATAGTGAAGCATGTAATAGCAGTTCTTGCAGAAGTAGCATGGATTCTCTTCAGCCCATTTGTCGTCCACCGTTACCTTTTCCGCTATCCAGATCTTACAAACAGAACATTTATGAGGCCGCTCCTTCGTTTGAAATGTGACAATCGGATAATCCCTCCGGTTCTGCACATCTTTCGGATGAATAAGCCTCATGTCCCTCAGCACAATTATATGCTTACAATCCCCCTGGTGACAGTACATATACCCAGCACCAACTCGAAAACTCAAATCACAAAACCGTATCTTCTCCATTTCAACTGCTCTGAAACAAGGCAACTTTGGACTTCTCTCATTCCCTAATAGTGCCTTCTGCTTCTTCTGTAACTGACCAGATAAAATGCACTCCCATTTTTCAACCGCTTCGTCCTTCGAGTTTCTAAGCCAATCGAGGATAGGCTCGCTGTAGTCTGTAGCATTGGTATCTCGCATATCATTGCAAAATACATCTTCTATGAGGAAATACCCAGAAGGATCGTGTTGTCCTGCCTTTTGCATAACCTGATCGGTTAGGCAATGTATCTTGTCTCTCAACTCGCTCAAGAATTGACATCCCAAAACAAGGAATTCGTGTGTCTTCATCCTAATTTGATTCTTGTTATTGTAAACCTCAACGCATAGGACAACTTCAGGGTAAATCACTGGTACATATTCCCCATGAAAATCCGAAGTTTTCACTTTCCTTACACCATCTATGGACTTAAGAGATGTCATCCTTTCAGTATCACCAAAGGCTCTGTTCTCACATTCATTGGTTTTCCGCAGACTACCATTGAATGAATGTAACCTAACTGCTGCTTTTTGTTCCTCTTGTTCTCGCTTAATTTTCAGAAAAGGTTCCACCTTTGCATCAAAACTTCCATCATCTAGAAGAGGATTTCTCCCTTTCATTCTCTTCCTTTTCTTTGCGGTTTTTATTTTTTCTCCACAATTTTCTCCATCTTCCGGACTATGATTATCCCCATTGATACTCTGCTTTTCCTTGCCAACATTCGCTTGATTCTTCCCATAGGTTCTCTTCTTCTTCTTCACTATTTTCACATTTTCATCACAGTTTTCTTGATCTTTACCATTACAATATTTCCCATTGATCCTCCTCCCATTCTTCATAACTCCCAAATTTGCGTCGCAACTTTCTAGATATTCACCATTACAACTGTTCCCATTGATTCTATGCCTTTTCTCCACAACTTCCAAAATCAGATCACAATTTTCTTGATTTGCACCATTGATTGTCTTCCTGTTCCCATCAATTCTCTTCCTTTCATCCAAAACATCCAACTTCTCAAAACAATTTTCCTGAACCTCATTACCACGACTCTTCTCACTAATCCTCTTGCTTCTCCTGGCGACAATTACACTAGTTTCTCTACAAGAGCCATCCAAGGAACCATCATCCTTGAATACTTCATCAACTGCCTTGGCAGTTTCTCTACAAGAGCCATCCAAGGAACCATCATCCTTGAATACTTCATCAACTGCCTTGGCAGTTTCTCTACAAGAGCCATCCAAGGAACCATCATCCTTGAATACTTCATCAATTGCCTTGGCTACCAACTCTTCCTCCGTAACAATCTTAAGCTCATCAACCGAAATCTCGTCGTCAAACGTTTCCATCGAATCCGTAAGCAAATCTGTTTGGAGATTGTGAAGTTCGTTAATAACAGAAGACTCAAAGGTAGAAACCCTAGTTAAAGGACTAACCATGTCTGGAACGAATATAGGGCCGCCACGCGGAATTGAGTCGTCGGCGTCGGTGCCTCCATTTGCAGAGCAAGACTCCATCGTTGACGTTGGGGCAGGTATATTTATTCGAAATCGAATTTTGCTTTTAGGGTTTTTGCTTTCCTCTTTCTCTGTACTGGCTGCGCAGATAGAGAGAGAGAGACGAAGGAATAGAATTGGAGAGAACGAGAGACTAGGGTTTTAAATGACAAGATCCAACCACGCGCCCAATTTGATGAGGTTTCAGTTGGACGTCGTCGTTTTGAAGCATCAAAGATACAAGCAAAATCTAACCGAATGCGCAAATTGGAGTACTACAAATCAGTTGGTTTGGGAATCCCTCCAAATCTGACATGGAAAAACCTACACAAACAATAGCCACAAAAAATGTACAGAGTATATTCGGGATCTACTTTTGAGTCTCACACGAGTGATCCAAATCGTTCATTGTTCTTAAAATCTTTTGATTGAAACGGTGGAACTCTGGTTCAACCACTTCCAACCCCTCGGAAAAATATTTTAAGGACAATGAACGGTTCGGATCACTCGTGTGGAACCCAAAAATGGGTCCCTGAGTATGCTCTATACATTTTCTGTGCACATAGGATCTGTACGTGTAACAGTCACTGATCTGACATAGATGATCGGGACTGTTCGTGTTTTTAAAAATAATATTTAATAATGCCTTCATTTGCCGAGCAAGACTCTATCGTTGATATTGACGCAGGTACATGTATTCGAAATCTAATTTTGCTTTTAGGGTTTTGTGCTTTCCTTTTTCTTCAATTTTGAGGGAAAAGGATTGTGGCATAATGGGTTTGCGAAGAGAACGAGGAAGAGACTAGGGTTCAGTGAGAGGCTCGGTAAAGTACATGAAAACAAAACAGAAAATGGGACATGAAAATACATTTGACCAGTGTGATTCACTTGGTACATTGTTAGAGTATCGAAAAGGTAAGGACTTAAAAAAAAGAAGTCGAGCCTGAGGTCAAGAATAGTGAGCTCAAAATAGTGTACAAAGTGAATCTCACCTGCCGCATGCATTTTCATGTCTTATTCCATATTTTATTTTCATGTTTCCAATGAGTGTAAATTTGTTCACCCTCACCTAATGGAGATGAACAAAACTCTCACTCTGATTGGTAGAAAAGGTATGGGTTCACGAAATCACATCATTTTTTGATAAGCATGACATCATTTGTAATGGACTCCATCACTTTTTGATAGCGTGAACTCACTTTGTGATGGACCCCGCACATTTTCTACCAATCAGAGTTAGGGTTGCACTCGTTTCCAACGCATTGATGAGATTTCAGTTGGACGTCGTCATTTCAAGCTTCCACCGATGACCTAACCAAAATTGAATAACAAAAAATTGTCACACAATTTTAGTTATTCAGTTAGAGATTGCTAAAGTTAACAATGTCAAGTCGCACATTGGTGCGTTTTGTCCGTAATAAAAAAAAAACAATGGTCCCCTAACTTTTTCAAATTTGAATAACTAAAACTTGCCATATCACTTTTTCAAACCAAAAAAAGATGTGTACATACAATTTTTTTTAAAAGCATTTTTTTTTTAAAGTTTTATTAAAGTACTTTGAGAAAAAACAGTTTTTGTAGGAATATATATATTTTTGAAAAAAACACTCCTTCCAAAAAATATGTTGGGTTTAGAAATGGGCAACCTTTAGAATGAGAACATCGCGTTGCATTTTGTTGTTGATTTGACATGAAGTATTTTTTGAGCAATTTATTTTTTGAGCCAAAACCCAAAAAATGGTTTACCTTTAAAATAAGAAATCCCCTTTCTTGTTTAGTTTTCTGGAGATTTTTTTTATATGGAAATTGTTTATGAGAAGTGAAACCTAGCTACAAACAGTTTTTAATAAAAAAAAAAGGTTTTTTTAGAAAAAAGAACTGTTTTCGAAAAAACTGTTTTGGGAAAAAAAGTTTTTAAAAATAATTGTTTGAAATCATTGTTGAGAGAGATAGTGAAAGGAAGAGAGAATATCTTATATATTATTGCAGAATGACTTTTTGTGAGGAGTGTTATGGTTGCGACAAGTGTCATGTATTGATTGGATGTGAATAACTTACTAGTTTTTGTTTAACTAATCCTTGATTTACGGGAATTTTTTTTTTTTTAAAATTTGGAAAGACTTCAAAAGAGAATCCTAATTCAAGGCACATTGGATAAGAATCCCATTATTTTAATTATTCATAGCAATGCCAATTCCCTTTCAAATTTTTCTATCAAACCTAATTTCCAAATTTTTTCTATCAAACCTAATTTCCAAAATACACACGGAAAAAATTCTAACGCAATAACAATGTAACATGTACATTCTAAAACTTACCCCACGACTGGGAATTCTTAATTGGAAAAGGAAAGTTAAATCGTCAATATGAACACCCCGCGGAGTTGTCCACAAAATTGATTGTGGTTTTGGAAAAAGGTTTTGATTGATTGATAGGAGTCGTCACCCGGGTTTGAGGACCATACCCAAGAAACCATTTGAAAAATGACTCTTTTGCCCTTTGAATGGAAAATATTTTACTGGTCTCGCAAAAAAGAGATTTCTCGGGTCCGGGAGCTAGGTTACGAGAGGAAGGAATTTAAAGCACCTCTCTCGCCCGACACAATTACCGGTCTCTACTAAATGCTTAAAGGGATTTTAGAAAATATTGTTTGAGATGGACTTTATCACAAATTCATACTAGAGCACGAAAATGCATCAAAAAGATTAATGAAATGAATGTGGATACTTGTGCTTATGCCATGTAGGGATAATACATGTGCATACGATGCTAAAATTGCGCTAGATCACACCCAAACTGCCCGGAGAGGTTCCAAAAACTGATCACAAACATCAAAACTGTCACACCTGGATGGCAATCTAGGCACCTGGATTAGGCAGATCCAGGCGCCTGGATTGAATGCAGGCGTCCAGAATGGGACAATCCAGGCGCCTGGATGGAATGCAGGTGCCTGGAATAGGACAATCCAGACGCTTGGAAATCCTACCAGACTATAACTTCAAAACCTCATTTTTCACAGTAAGTAGCAAGTGTACTGCTCTATATTCATTCATACACATTCAAAATGATATTTAGTGACTCTATGGATAAAATGGACCTTTAGATCAACTCATGAGATGATATGAACCTGGGAAACCATGATTTTAGAATACTTTGTAGATGGAACAAAGAGTATCTAACTGATCTTGGACATGTACCATGCTCTTTTATGCATTTGATGAATTCCTAATTGAGTTTAGGTCTAAGAAAGAAGGAGAAGAGGATATAAGAGAGATTTATTCATGAAGAATACCTTGAAATGCTATATGATATGCATGAATGGCTTTAAATCAAGCTCCCCATTAACTATAATACTTCTGACCTTGCTTAAAATGAACAAATGATGACAATCTAAATGCAAAACTTACCCTTTTGAACAACAATTTGCTTTCTAAAACACCATAGATCATGCCTTAAAAAGATCATCTACTTCATGCAATGAAATCAACATGCATTGATGATCATCAAGTGTTTCAAATGATTAAAGAAGAGTGAATAAAGCAGCAAAACACAACAAAAGGAAAGGGGATCCAGGCGCCTGCATTGAGATGGTCCAGGCACCTGGATTTAATGCAGGTGCCTGGAAAGAGGTAATCCAGGCGTCTGGTTTAGACACTGATACACAAAACAGATTCTTTCTTTGACATGATCCAGACCTTTCCCAAGTCCTTCACTAGTATAGATGACCAGCAAGAACTTGGTTGAGTACCCCTCATGGCCTATTTGAGCATATTGGTAGAAGAATCTACCTTGAGAACTTGATTGATGAGCTTTTGGAACAAGTTTGGGTGATTTTTCTGGTGGTTGTGTGTACTAGGATTGGGTTTACAGAACTATTGAGGACAGATTATGGGTGCTATGGTAAAGTTTGATTGAGGGAAGTGGGAATATGTTGGGTTAATGTGGTAAGAGAGTGGGTTTTGAGGTTGAAAATGAATGGGATTGAGAGGGATTGGTAGAGGATGGAACTTCTGATGGAATTTCAGCAGAGTAACAGTAAAGGAATGTGGGAGAGCTGATCCTCTTCAAATGGAGGAGGAGAGGTGGTATAAATAGGCAAGGCAAGGTCCAAAAAGGGCCACTTGAACCCTTAGAGGATCATGCTAGGGGTTCAAGTAGTGTAATCATGCTCCCCCACCATCTCTTTAACTGATCTCTGCAAAAAAAACTCAGAAATGATCCTCAAGACGCTCTTGCCCACCCATTTCACCTTGGGGATCAAGTATCTGGAGTGAGTTCGGGCGCCTGAAATAGGGAATCCAGGCGCCTGGAATAGGGGAATCCAGGCGCCTGACTGGGAGGCTGCTCAACAATCCAAACTTCGCGGGGCCATTCCAGGTGCTACCGAACTCCGTTTTGCGCATGGTTTAAAGCGTTGGAAAGCTTATCAAGTCTAATTTCTAACCCAAGTGGTTTGAACCCAAGATGATTTGTACATCAAAATATATGACCATTTTACCCTCAGAAGGTTGGGAAAATAAATTATTTTGGTAAAACGGGCACATCTCCCTCATTTCAAAATGGATTGGGACATATTATATATCAATAAAGAGGGTTTTGAATGTACTAGAAGGTGGTGTAGGCTCGGGTTAATTTTGAAGAGATTTTGGAGGGATTTCCAAGTTCACAATCAAGCCTTGCGTGCTCTTATCGGGCATTTTCATCCTTGGGGATGCTTGATAAGTTTCTCGGGTCAAAATCGGGGTGTCCACAGTCAACATTACAGAGTTATCTAAATATAATTAATTATTATCCTTATGTGAACATTTTTCAAAAGAAAAAGGTTCGGAGAATCCCCAATTCATGATTTTGCTTTCACAAGATTTTTTTTTATAAAAGTTTCCCATTTGGTAATCGATTAATTCCCACAGATGAATTTCATAAAGGAGATCAATATTTCCAAATAAAAATGAATTGGTTAATTCGTGTTTCTTTGGTAATTTAATTTCAAATGGAAACAAGGTGGAAGAGCTTAATAAATTCAATACTCTAAAGAAGTCTAAAAACATCCGTACAATTTTTCTCTTTTGTGCGTTAAGTTGTTTAAACTTTCTTTCACTTTTTGTTAGTTTTTTTAAAATCCGTACAATTTTTCTCTCAATTTTTCTCATTTGCTGTTTGCATATTCGTAGCAGTGAACATATAAAGTGGCAGCTTTGGAGGCATCAAAACTAAATTGTCAAGCGAATCTTTCTATCAATCACAAACACTACATGGATGATCGGCGTAGTAAGCATTACCATATTGAGGTTCATATATGTTTTGTTGCATTTAACTATGTTTGATATTTAGAACTAATTGGGCCAACTTCTTAAGTTGATTTGTGCCTTTGAAGTTTTGCAAATGTTTTCCAGAAAATCTGCACATATGTTTTGTTAAATAATCTAACAGGCTTTCTAGAAAATGCGTCAATACTTTTTTTGAACTAATCTCTAATGTGTTCCCTCTAATTATTCCTTTGAGTTGTGAAAAATCTAACAATAGTTTTGTTTCCAGTGCTTTAAGAAATCTACCAACAATCAAATATTGTGAGGAGCAATAAGATTGTGAAGAAAAAAAAAATAGTGTACCCTTCCTTCCTCATATTCAATTTGATTCCGAGTTCTAAAATTTTAGAAGTCAAGAAGGAATAAACGCCGATTACAACTAATCTGAACCTAAGGACTAAAACGTTGCGTTGACATAAAGTACATCGAGTTTTTTCATTTACATTTCCATTTTTCGTAATATTTGCTGCTTGGAAGAACAATAGAGTAAGTTTCATTTATAATTTGTCTACTAAGTAATTCTACATTTGTTTTTTTTTTTTATAGCTATGTTGGCTCCCATCAAGATAGATCATTACGGTGTATATCATTTCGGGATTTTCTTTTGGTAGTCATATATTTTCGGAATGATATTTGAAATTCTATCAATGTACTTGTTGCTTTTAATGTCATTTCTTCATTTCCTTTTCTTCCAGAACACTAGCAATGCATTAAAAATTAAACGATAATTTCATTGCGTTACACCCTTTCATGTTTGTCTTTGTAGAATGAAATTAATTTGACTTTTACCCATTATTTCAAGGAGCTGGAGTTGGAGCAGTCGATCGAAGATATGAGGATAACAACCATAAGGAGGACCTATGGTTCATGTCTCCGTGCATAGCACAGGTTCATGCTAGTTTTTTTGTAATGATGGATGTACTTGATTGATTGAGTACACGTGGGGTCCACCAAATTTGGTTATTGACAAAAAAATGTTAGTTTTAGTCATCCAATGGCCAAAAATTGGTTAGTTGCTAAGCGGTTGCCAAGTTTGATTATTCCAATGTGAGCACTTTTTACAAAACATGCTAACTTTAGCAACCTTTTGATTTTGATTAGGTCAATGCGGATACTCTAAGAGGTTGCTTAGTTTAGTTATTTCAATGTGATCATTTTTTTGAATAAATTTTGCTAATCTTAGCAATCTTTTGGTTTTAGTTAGGTCATTGTGGATGCTTTTACAAACAAAAACCTAACGGTGTTTTTGCTCATCGCCATTGTGTGTTGTTAGTCTCTAAGAACATCCTCAATAGCCTAACCAAAATTAGATAACCAACAGTTGCCACCTCAACTTTTGGTTATTCATTTAGAGTTTGCTAAAGTAAGCAATGTAAGGGCATCCACAATGGGCTTCCTAAAAATAGTTCCTAAGTTGACTCCTAAGGTGTACACATAAACCTAATTAGGGTCAATTTTTCACTCCTAGAGCTTGTTAAATTTAGAGAGCATATGTACACTCAATGGACTAGCAAAGAGTATTCTCTATTTTCAAATAAAATCATTTATCTTTTGAAAATTTCATATTAAAACAAGATTAAAAGGACTTAAGTCCCACTTGGAGCTAGGTACAAAGTTACCTGAATTTAGCTTATGGTTTTAGGAGTCATCCTTAGGAGCTTGTATTGGGAGCCCATTGAAGACCATAATTGATCAAATGACTTGCTAAATTTTAGGAGCCTCACCTACGAGCCATTTTAAGAGCCCACTATGGATGCCCTAAGTCCCACATTGGTGTTTTTTGTTCATAATAAAAAATAATGAACCTCTGTCACTTTTTCAAATTTGGATAACCAAAATATGCCACATCACTTTTTCAAACTACGAAAAAAGTTTTCAAAACTCATTTTTAAAATAAACCTTTTTTTATTATCGAAAAAAAAACTGTTTAAGAAAACAATTATTATTATTATTATTTTTTTACGGAAAAGACAGTTATTAAGTAAAAACATTTTTCGAAAAAACTAATTTTTTAATATGACTAAAAACAATATTTTGAAAAAATATTCAAAATGCAATTTAAAAAAAAACTGTTTTTTATTGAAAAAAGTAGTTTAAAAAATACTATTTTGAAATTAAGGAAACAAACAGCTTTTGCAAGTTTTTGAAAAAAAAAATGTTTAAAATAATTTTTTGAAAACCTTGTTGTGAGAGAGAGAGAGAGAGAAGGGAAGAGAGAGAAGGTTTTTTTTTTTTTTTTTGTGTAATTGTGGGTGTACTTGATTGGGTAGATGTGAGATCCACTAAATTTGGTGATTGCCAAAAAATTGCTAATTTTGACTATCCAACTGCCAAAATTTAGTTAGTTGGTAAGGGGTTGTTATTCCAATGTGAGCCTTTTTTTTTGAATAAACATTCCTAATCTTAGCAACTTTTTGGTTTTAGTTAGGCCATTTTGGATGCTCTAACCCCCCCCCCCCCCCCCCCCCGCATCATGTGGAGAGAGAGGAGCGAGCAATTTTGAATTTGGGCAACAATTGAAATGATGTCGTTTCGTTTAATCCACGAATATGACTTCCGTTTTAAAGCTAAGTTTTCATTAAAAAATAATGTATTCCTTCGTTAGCCAAATATATATATTATTTTCGCTAAATGTCAAATTAGTTGATCTATGTAAGGAGGATAGGATACTAAAAATACCACTAAAGTTATCAAAAATATAAAAAAATACCAAAAATACAGAAACATAAAATCTTCTTTTATTAGACTTTCGTATTTATTCTTGTAGTGTTTGAGCATCTCGTCAAGCTACTCAAATTTTGGACCAAATTTAACCTCAAAAGTACATTTTATACTTTAGCTAGTCACTTTTTAAAAAATTCAAGTAATCAGGTTATCTATTCTGAATTTATTATATTAAACTATTCTTTTTTTATACTTCTACTTTTTTTATTCGAATATCTTTCTAAATTTTTTTATTCTTATATTTTACTACTTCCAAACAAACAAAAAAACTTTTACTCTCTCTATCCGTGTTTGTTGCTCCATTTTCAGCATTCATGTCATATTTAAATTGTCTATATCTATCAATTTATAATGGGGGTCATGATTTTGAAAATTTCATATAATAACTAACTGAGATTTATCAAATAAGATTCATATTATATATTTTTAGAGATTCGTATTAAAATATATGTACAATTTCTCAAAGAGTGTGGAATAGTGGAGATGGACAAACAAATACGGACGAAAGTAGTATTACTTACAAAAAAAAAAAAAAATTATTCCTCGCTACTTTGTCCAAAAGGGTGGAATAGAGAAAAAAATTCTTATATTGAGGTCATTTAAATTTCATGTGTATTTGTAATTTTAAAATGTTTCATGTTTTAATTTTAATATTTGTGTGATTATTATTATTATTGTTCACAGACAAGTACTTTTGTGAGAAATAAAAATAACATGAAAATGAGAAATGCCTCGGACGAAAGATGAAATGGTGTGGAGAAATATAAAATACTCTATCCGTCCGGATTTGTTAGTCCATTTTGGAAATTTGTGCCACTTTTTAAATGATTATATCTTATAATTTATAATATTTTATGTAATTTTTAAAACATTGTCTTATAGAACTAATCGAGATATATCAAACAAGATTCATATTGAACATATAATTATTTACCAATTTTAAGATATCTCTAATTTTTTATCTGGTTGCAATGAAACGCAAGGCCAAATAAATCCGGACGGATGGAGTAATAGCAAGAAGTGGTTACTGGATAGTGCATTGCTGGGAGTCACGGTAGCAACAATAGTTTGTTGAGAATGGTAGGGAGCCCGATAAGAAGCCACTTTTCAAGGTTTTTCTCATCATTTTGGGTAGAATGACGATGATGCTTTTATCTGCTCCAAACAACATTATTTAATCGCTATCCGAAAAGTATCAGTCCCAATATCCTCGTCTTCTTCGTATTGCATAATAATCATCTCATAATTGCTCGATTTCACCCCAGATTTCCGCTGTAATTATTTGGCTACAATGGAGGATTGTTCTTTCCCGCCAGACTCTTTTTTTCTTGGATTCGATAGTTCTACTCAGTGAGTCTCTTTTCTTCATCAACTTCGTTTATCTGCCGGTATCTAAATCGAAGTTTCAATAACCCAGATCACAGTTTTATTTATGTGCCTTGTTTTCCTTTCTGGTTTTCTTTCTTTTCATAATTTCCCTTCAGAACCGAATCAGGGTTTTGGGAATTTCAAGTAATGGGGTTCTACTTCAATCATGTGTTCCCTGTATTATAGTAATCTTTCAGAACCCATGTACCAAAATCGAACTAACCGAATGATGTTATTCGTTAATTGTTTAGGTCATTGAAGGCGACTGTGTTAGATGCCACTCTCAACATTGTTCATTCAGATGTAGTCAATTTTGATTCAGAATTGCCCCATTACAAAACCAAAGATGGTGTCTACAGAGACCCATCAGTCACCGGCCGAATCGTTTCGCCCACTCTCATGTGGGTGGAGGCACTGGACCTTATACTTCATAGACTCTCTTCCAAACTTGATTTTGCGAAAATTGCTGCTGTTTCCGGGAGTGGGCAGCAGCACGGTAGTGTTTATTGGAAAACTGGAAGTTCATTGAAATTATCAGCATTGGACTCGAAGAGACCGTTGGTGGATCAACTTGTTGATGCCTTTTCAATAAAGGAATCGCCCATATGGATGGACAGCAGCACCACAGAACAGTGCAAAGCGATTGAGAAAGCCATTGGAGGTGCATTGGAATTATCCAGAATTACTGGGTCGCGGGCTCATGAGAGATATACCGGCCCACAAATTCGAAGGATATTTGAGACACAGCCAGACTTTTATCATGATACTGAGAGGATTTCCCTGGTTAGCTCCTTCGTAGCATCTCTCCTTATAGGGGGATATGCTTGTATTGATGAGACTGATGGCGCAGGGATGAATTTGATGGATATTAAGCAAAGGGCTTGGTCTAAACTTGCTTTGGAGGTTGGTTTTTGAATTTTGAGACAACACTTCCAGTTCCATGTTCATGTGGTATTTTCTTCATTCGGTGTTAGTTATTAGTTGAATTAATGGTCCATGTCTCTCATTCAAATTAGATAGATGGGTATGTTTCTTGGACTTGGGTGCAGTTTTGTTCGGATTCAACTACTTCCAAACCAAGGACACAGGACACACCAAAATATTCTTTATTTAGGATAAAATGGCATTTACGAGGTGCCTTAAGTGATTTCATGCTTAAAATATAGGAGTTTTATCCATCGTTCATGGTTCAAATTATAAAATATGCTTGCTTGCTAGGAGAATGTCCTTATTAGAGTGTTGAGTGTCTAGTACGGGGTAGTTATACAGCTCATTTTTAGTTGATGTTCAACTTTCATGTTCATCACAGGCCACTGCACCAGGTTTGGAGGAAAAGCTTGGAAAATTAGCTCCTGCACATGCTGTTGCTGGGTTTATTGCTCCCTATTTTGTGGATAGGTAAGTGAAAATGTATGCAAGTAGTTTTATGTTGTTTTTACTTTTTAGCTCGTGATATTGACCTTTTTTTTAACTGGAAGAAGTCTTTTAGTGTATTCTTCTTTTGATTTATGGTTGCTTCATTACTATCATGTGAGTTGTTTGATGTTTTTCTCCCAGGACATGATTCAAACTGTACTAAAGTTTTTTTCCTGCTACTGAAATTTAATATACTTAAACTACATGAAAGCACATTCTAGGATAGTCCATGCGTATCCCTCGATGATTTCGCGACTCCAAGATTAAACACAAAACAATCACAAGGTCACAAGTACTTGGCATACCCTTCATAGAAAGTTGTCATGGACTCACGATACAAAACAACCATGCAGCAAAGCACTGGGTTAATGAATTCATGACGCAGCAGCTTTTTACAAAACAGTGGCTTGTACTTAAATTTTTATGGACTTAGGTTTTGTATGCTGTATTTCTTTTGTGGTTTGTTTTTTCATTCACTTAGGCATTTTTTGTTTTGAAAAATGCTATAGTGCACCAGTTTTTTTATTACTCTTTTATATACAGAAAATAAGTTTACATCTATGTGCGAAAACAATCATAAAGAGAATAAAGAAGAATTTGATGCCTGCCATGTCTTTGGTGATATAAAGAGATGAAAGAATCTGGAAAGCCGTAGCGTTGCTCTTTCATTTTGTAGGCTTTTGAAATCACTTTTGACTGCTAGGTTTCACATCAAACTGCTTTCAGGTTCCGCTTCAACAAGAACTGTTTGGTTGTTCAGTGGTCTGGAGACAATCCTAACAGCCTAGCAGGTAAGTGATCATTTTGATCTTTTTTCTTCTGCGAAAATCTTTACTTTTGCCGATTTAGCTGCTACGGTGCATGTTATGCACTGAGAAGTTTTTCCGCTATTTTCCTAATAGGCATGTGGCATAATTTTCCTTCATTTCGTCAATGTCACTCTTAGTAGAGCAATGATTGATTGTGAATGCAATCTTGCATCTGTTGCATTGTCTTGCGACCTCTAATCCTTTCCTGGTGCTATATCTGTTCTTGGTTTTACTTGACTTCATTCTGGTTTCTTCCCTTAACGTTCTTTCCACCTTTATGAAAGCTTGTCATCTTGGTTTTCGACCCTAATCTCCTGTTCTCTAAGCTCATCATATCTTCATGCTAACTCCCCAACCTGAAACTATGTAGGTTTGACCCTAAACACTCCTGGTGATCTGGCAATCAGTCTCGGCACTAGTGACACTGTAAGTTTTTTTTTTTTTTGATCGGGACTAGACACTGGAAGTTACCAGAGAGACAGTCTAATTTAGTTGTTCATGCACAGAAATCCTATCTTTGGGGATTTTTCTAGGCCAATACTGTATTTTGTTTTGTGATAGTCCGAGTAGAAGCATGTTAACAAGCTTAATCAAATCTGTCTACTGCTGCAATTTGTCAATCATGTCTGCCTCTGAACTCCACAAAAGACTGTGTAGGGTTATTCAGAAGTTCATAACACTTGTTTCTAATGTTGTTCAACCTCAGCCTTGAGGGAAAAATTGAGTAATTTTCCTAGTTTTATTAGTGAATAGATGTGAATGAGCTAATTGATTATTAGTGTTCGATATTGCTCACATTATGGTTGTGGTCGTTCAAGTGATGAGTGGAATGACAGTGTCTGTTAATTTTCTAGTCTGAATAGTACATTCATCAGCGATATTTTCATCTATATCATTCAGGTTTTTGGGATTACAAATGACCCCCAACCAAGCTTAGAAGGGCATGTATTTCCTAATCCTGTTGACACAAAGGGCTACATGGTAATGTTGGTCTACAAGAATGGCTCTTTAACTCGTGAAGGTGAACTACTCATATCTGAATTCTAAGCACACGACTCAAACATTTCAATCGTTGTGTTAAAAAGTGGATCATTCATTGAAATTGTAAACAGGCTGGTAAATAATGATTTTGACAAAAAATTCAGCAAAAGGAGACCACATGGCCTAGGAATATGTAAATAAGAACCAATGAGGGGATAGACCAATCTGTTGGATATTGGTTCATAGTCACTGCTGTTTGAAACTTAAAACAACTCAATTTCTGAAGGTTCCTACTACTGACAGTCAATATTATCACAGATGTGCGTAATCAATATGCGGATAAATCTTGGGAAGTTTTTGGCAGATTTCTACAGCAAACACCACCTCTGAATGGTAAGTAAATACATTTTTTGAGGGAGATCATAGGGGTGGTTTCTTTTTGTCTTTTCTCATATTTGTATCTGATATAGGTGGAAAGATTGGTTTCTACTACAAGGAGTATGAAATACTTCCTCCCCTCCCGGGTGAGTCATTGGGTTTTAATTTCCAAATATTTTAGCAGTGATCTGCCAAAACTAGTAGTTGCTAAAGAATACTGAGTTCGGTGCATTGCCTACATTTCAACCTTGTAGATAATTGTACCCAACACATCAAATACTTGGGGTGTGATGGTCCATCATTTTATTTTTCTACTTACAGAGAAGAATTTAAAGTCAAACGGGACAGTCCTAGGAATAATTTTAAACCCATTCAAGGATTTGTCCTAATTTAATTTTTCATTGCCAATCAGGATGAATTGAAATCTAGGAAGTTATACGTACACTATTAAATATGTCCAACTGTTCTTTTTTATAAGATCTGTTTATGTCCTACTAACTACACTAGGAATCTTTGGCATCGATTGCTCGCTCAACTTGCCTAGAAATGAAATTCTGATGAAGCCTTTGAGATGCTCTGGACCATGAATTTCTTTCACTGTGTTTTCACTAACTTTAACCTCAAAAGTTGCTGCTGTATCCAGTTGGTTTCCACCACTACGTACTTGAGAACTTCACTAGTGACACCTTAGATGGCACAAGTGAACAAGAAGTGGACGAATTTGATTCTCAGTCTGAGGTTAGTAGATTTTTCCGGATGAGATCTCATGAGGTCCGTGGATGAAAAAATTATCCTATTGGCTAATTAAATTCAAGTGCAGGTTCGCGCATTGGTTGAGGGCCAGTTGCTCTCTATGCGAGGTCACGCTGAAAGATTCGGAATGCCTTCACCTCCAAAACGTATAATAGCCACTGGAGGAGCATCAGCAAATCAGGACATTCTCAACGTAGTAGCTGCCATCTTTGGCTGTAATGTTTACACAGTACAAAGACCAGGTACATGGACGATGCCTTTTTGTTTTACCAAAATAACGAGGTTATTCAACTCAACATAGGCTTTTCTGAATGTCCTCATTCTTTTAGGATGGGTTTAAGATCAGGCTTCTTGGCTCCTAAAGAGGGTTAATTTGGGATGGGTGGGCTTTTTTGCAATGGGTCAATAGACCTTCTGCCTTTTCTGGTTGGCTTCTCAGTTAGGGTCTAACCTGAGGGGGGCCTAGAAACAAAATGCTTTCACAGATTTGTCCTCATCATTTTTGCTAAAGAAAAAAAATTAAGTTATAAAGGAAGGAATTTCAAGATCCTTGAGGAGAGCGATGCTTCAATACAAAGACAAAGATTGGCTAGGGAGATTCTACCCCCAAAACAGGCTTAAATGCCTATCCCAAGCATGTTAAAATATTCGAAGCTTATTTATCTCCTGCCTCAATTTGAACGAGGCTTCATGTGTAAGCGATATCGTGTCCATGGAAGTTTCTAAAATTTTTAATTGCTTCTGATGGAAAAATCTCTGAACTTTGCTCGACAGACTCTGCATCCCTTGGAGCTGCATTGAGGGCTGCTCATGGTTGGTTGTGCAACAAGAAGGGCAATTTTGTGCCCATCTCACTTATGTACGCTGACAAGTTGGACAAGACATCTCTTGGGTGCAAGCTTTCTGCAGCTGCTGGAGACCAAGAACTTGTCACCAAGTACAGTTTGTTCATGAAGAAGAGACTGGAAATCGAGAACCGCCTTGTTCAAAAGCTAGGGCGACTGTGAGGTTGCAGTGCAAGCCTGCAAGGCACTTGCTTGAAAGGGTTATCGCGAGTGTCAACCAGTATTATCCGACATTGGATTTTTGGTGTTCGATTAATAAGCTAGCCAATAAGTGTTTAGATATTTGCAGGGTTTTTTTAGAAATACAAACTTGTGTTCCTAACATTTTTCTATTCATAATAAATTGTGAATACTAATAAAGTAGGGAGAAAGGTGATTTGGACACTAATATGTAGAGTAAATAATTTATTGCATTGAAGCTGCAGTGTCTCCTTTAATCTTTCTGGGGAAAAGATATATCTGATTTGCGATTGGGGTCACAATTTGGATTGATTAAACATGCTGGAAATCCCCAATTTCATGCACATACAATTGCTTGATCATTTGTATTTTACGTGGGCAAAGAAAGTGACACTTGAATTTTTTCCTCAACATTAAGCTAATTATATTCTCTCTGTTCGCCTAATCCAGCCAAAAACAATAAATAAAAATACATTCACTTTCTTTAACAGGATTTTCTTTTGTTATGTTTGCGATCTCATTTCATCTCGAAAACAGAGGAAAAACTTTTCAAAATTTAACCAAATTGCTTTAAGCACCACAGGCCGCCGGGTCCATTGTGCCTGCAGAACGTATATAACCTAGAAAGTTTTAGAGAACGTTAATGGATCAAAGACTTTGGAGAAAAACTTGGGTGCCGGTCGGGTATGGCCATGTGGTGCTGACCGCACATCTCTGTCGTTCAAAAGTATTTCGAACGGCCCCGATTACAAATAGAGAAAGAGGAGAGAAACTTGGGTATGACCAAGACAGTTTTAGAGAACGTTAATGGATCAGACTTTGGAGAAAAACTTGGGTGCCGGTCGGGCATGGCAACGTGGTACTTGACCGCGCATCTTGGTTATTCAAAAATGTTTTGGACGATTCAGATTGCTTCCCCCCTCTCTCCTCTTTCTCAGGACTTTGCTTCTCTTCTCACTTGTGTGCCAGTACCTAGCTTCTGACTTCTGTTGCTTACTTGCTTCTGTTGTGCAAATTGAGAGTGACCATTCACTACAAACGGAGCAATATATTCCAAGCAAGGACAAAACGTTACTTTACGCTTCGGAACTAGGAGTGATTAAGAGCAATGGTCATGTGACAGACTAATTCAGGAGAATAACTTGAGAGAAAATACCGAAAATACCTTGGTAAAAATTATGGCTCCCACTATAGTCCAGGCTCCATGGGGATACATAACTGGCGCCAACCCGTCCCTCTCGCGCTTTCATTAGTTGGAAGCACATCAAGGTACCATTCTTTTTATTAATTTAGGTGTCCGGATCAGCACACGCACACTTCGATTAATCTTAGGGACCCAATTCCACCGCACACTTGCGAGGAGCCAATTAAAACAGGAAAAAAACATCGTACAGACTGATTCTAAAGAAATTGATAACACCCGAAAAGTTTCAAACATGAAACTGTAGGAGAAAGTAAACCCTAAGTATAAGCTCTTGACCGAGGGCTCACATCAAGGTGATTTTGTGAGACTACTGAACAATTTCAGTAAAATAGGGCCAGATCTACCACTCTGCAGCACAGTTCTTAAATGCAATCCAGACTCGACTTTTTAGGTCAAGTTGGTTAATGTCTCCCTGGATCTAACAGGGTTTTTTAACAGCACTTTTTGACCTATACCTTGTACCTACTACTAATACTCCATACATAGGCAAAAACAGAATGAACCACCAGGTACAACTCAAAGGTGGAAGTTAAGAAGGGTCAAAGGAATACCCCATCCATTCCAAAATAATGGTTCATTTTGGCACCGGCTTATAATTCTTTTTTGGATTGCGTGTTATTTTCAACGATATGCAATCCAAAAAATGATTATAAGCCGTACGACACGTAATCCCAAAAGGGATTATAAGCTGTTGAAAAAACTCTTCGTACGAATAGTTTATTTCAAATCTGGAGCGTTGAAAATGCTTTTGGACAGTTGAGATGCGTTGGTGTGCATCTGAGGTATGCGAGTGTGGTGTACCCATATTATTTTTTATTTCCAAATCTCCATCACATCCTAAACAAACATAGTACAAAGTTATATATGATTTGAACCCGGTATCAACTAATCCCGAGGTATTACAATATCCCTCATTTTCCAATCCCTCGAATCTAAGAGGAAACAATACTTATTTTGGATTGCAGATTGATATAGAAGTCATAGCAAGATACAAATGAGAGAGAACAAACCCAGAACAAGAATAGAAGTTTCAAGTAGACAAAAAAAAAAAGCATCCTCCCTACAGAAACTAGATACTAAGGTAAAAGGAATATTTCTATGGTGCCCCAATGTGGTATTGGGGCACTGGTGTCCCACTAAATCTAAGCCATTGGATAAAAAATAGACCAGATTAGGTCTGTCAAACTAACAAAAACAGTTTCAATTATCTAAGTAAACTAGCAAGCGACATTAGGTCTGTCAATGGACCGGATTGGACCCGGACCTCCGATTCGAAAAATCTAAATCTGGATCCAATAATCCGATAGCCTGGGTCCAGCGTTAGTGGTTGGAAGATCAAAATGACTATTTTTTTTTGGATATTTTAAAGGTAAAAACTAACCACATCCCAGCTGGTTGCTACATGTCAGTGAGCAGTATAAATCAGTAAAACACAATTGATGCAATAGGCAATATATTCTTGAAATGCGATGTCAGGTAGCAAAAGGTTGATTAATCAGCACAAAGAAACAAGAAAAATGCTACACAAGCCACATTTTGTTTCCACATTGTTCTTTCCCACCTGATTATGGGTAGAAAGACAATACACTTGAACGAGACAGAACACAGCAGCATTACTACTGTAATCACAACATGGCTGGTTGCATGAGCAAGTGTAACGAAAACAACTCTCTCGGAGATCGCTTAGAAAGTTGGCCCAAACCATGCTTTCTTCAATACCATTACCATTGAAATATTGAAACTGTATTTTCCAGAAAAAAATGCTTAGGTTTTATATTGATTCTGAGGTACTGTAACTCTGTAAGCTAGCAACAAAATCAAACAGGAGCATCTGATTCTCAAAAGACCCACTTCTAGAAAGAAATGGCTGTCAAGGATAAGTTCACAGAAACGGCCATAAGTACAAAGAGAATTGACAGTCCATGCAAATAATTCTATCACTTCTCTCAAATAGAAAATCAAATCTGACAGTCTGTCTACGCCTCCAAATGGTTTAACATCTTTATGTTAAATGCAACAAGTGACTTTAACTCATAAACTGTCTTTCTTTCAAGTTCTACAATAAAAACTTGGGGTAATCATTTGATCAACCTTAAATTAGCATAATCCAATGAAGTCAACTGATATTCCTGGAAGTATAAAACCTTCAAACCAGCTATAATGTCTTAACAATGACGATGATATAATGGGTTCGATGCACAGAGCAAACACAATTGTATCGGTTGGAGGACACATCTCGTTAAGAAAAGGTGGTAGCCTCATAGTTTACGGAATCAAACTTACCTCATAGACCACCGACGGTCGTAGCCTGGATGGCAGGACAGTCCTTGCCCCCACTTATGACTCAGGTTCGAGTTTCACCACGGGTGGCTCAAGGACTATGCTGTCTTGTACCTATGTGGTGTCATGGTGATGGCCTGTCTTCACAGACAGTAGCTATGGTCCGAACCGGACATTCCACGGTGGGTTGGGAGCCCTTATGGTCACGCCTAGGGGGGGATTGGTAAGCTGGTTGCCACCTCCCACCCTTTTTTCGGATCCAAAAAAAAAAAAAACACACTTACGTCATAGCAATTAATCAGATTCAGCACTAGAATTCAACAAGATTCACCTAGCAGTGAAGATATTACTAAAAGGAATTGTGCATTATCATTTTATCTCCTCTCACTATAAGGAAGGGAAAATAAAACGAACAGAGAAAGATTTGATTCAAGTAATGTACCCCTGTAGGGTAAGGATACCCGTTCCTTTTCAGTCTATTACAGTAGATGTGCATATTGTTTCTAATTACTTTTGTCGACATCACACCCTCAATTTTTTTGGGGGGTAAGATAATTCATTAGAACCAACAAACCAAAAACACGGACCAAGGGGATAGCTTGAGAGTACAACAAACAGAACATAAAAGGGGAGACCCCCGAACCAAAATCCACAGCAAACGTACACGCTAACCTACCACAGAATCCTTCACAGCAGGGAAATACCAGTTTTCTAAGAGCAAAGACAAGTTCTAACATCTCTTATTAGATTCTGTGTAAGAACAAGGCAAGTAGAGATCTTATGTTGGGGACTTGGGGTTATGAGGTTTCATTTAGCCCATTTGTAGTAGATGGCTGCAGACAAACTAATTCTGAAAAATAGCAAGGGATATAAAATACTTAAGGAGTGAAACACTGAAGTATGCACTCAAATTGCCTCTAAATACAACAAGGGCAAATGATGTGAACAGAACTCTGCCTACACACGAAGCACATGATTTTCTTATACATTTTCTCCTCAAATCTGTAAAATTTTAATCCCAATAGCCTCTCAAATGTAAATGACAGTAAACATTTACATCTACTACAACATATTCTACCTGTAAGGCTGTAAAATAAACCCATGACACGCACAAATCAAGGGTCCGGATTATCTACCATTAGTCCGATAATTTTCTTACAATGTACGAGACTCTTGCTACACTTGTGAGACAATTCTAGCAACTCAAAGCAACTCGGACCAACGGGGTATCCGTGTCCTAAATAAATAACAAGACATGAAAACCAGATATTGACCAACTATTTCTTTATGTATACCACTGCAAAATTTAGAGGGGAAATATTCGGACGTCGTCACACAACACTGCATTTACCGTGACTGGTGATGAATCCTTTGCCTTATCACCTTCTTGTAAATGCTATCGTAAATTATATACTACTAAAAACAAATCCCACAAAGGTAAACAAAGGGTCATGGGAATTTTTTGCGTTATGAAAACAGAACAACTACTAAAACAAAAGAACTGTGGAAAAAAAAATTGAATACTAATAAATGCCTGGCTTCATCCTGTCTGCCATTTTCCACGAGTGTTGAAAGTGAATGTGAGTGAGAGAGAGACCCCTACTACATTGTCGCCTTCAATCTGAAAATGGCCGAAAACGACCTTCGATTCACAGAGGAATGGCCAGATAGTACCTCTTTGGGAACAAGGTCAGCTTGGTCATTGCAATGTTTGCACATGCCGGCAGTACTCTCGACGGTGGCCGTAGAAGATAGCTCTAACAGTAAAATTCTCTCACCAAACGCCATTGCAGATGGATGGCCCTAGTCCACATAGAGAGAGAGAGAGAGAGAGAGAGAGAGAGAGAGAGTTGTAGGGATTCGATTGGTGGTGGCCTGGTGGTGTCGTGGGTGTAGAGAGAACGTATAAAGGAAGGGAGTTTGAGGGTTTTGGATTCTTGGGTTTTTGGGTCGGCCGTTGAAACGCCATTTTCAACTTTTTTGTCTGTTCTTTTTTCCCTTGGTACTCCAATTTGTTCTTCTACCCAAATATAGGAGAAAAATTTGTGTCACGTGATATTCGTAGGTGCATCCGAGTAGTGTAAACATGTTTTAGATAGTTTAAATTTGTTAGAGTAAATTTTTCTCCAATAAAAATGTCACCCTCAAATCTGGGCCATATAAAATATGTTTGGACGGTTCAGATACGCCAATGAACACCACATGGCAGTACCCGTCCAACACATAATTTTTTTTCCCCAAAATGTACCAAATATTGGAAAGAATTCTAATGACAAACGAATAAAGCGCTGGATTTCGAGCTTGTATTCATTGTTCATAAAATTCATTTGAGACCGATTTATTACGTAAACAAATTATGCTTGAACATCTTTTTGAAACTTGTTAAAATTTTGTAAACATAGCTCGAACAAACGTGTGCGCAAAATTCAAGTTACTTAAGACCAGTTCGTGATCGGATTAATTAAAACTCATTGGAAATCGGTTTGTCTCATTAACAACCCAAGCCCGGCCATATTTTTAAAACTCATAAAAACTTGATCAATCAATTGTTCGGTTCTTTTATCAACCCTAATGAGAAGACTCTCCGTATCTTTTCTAAACTCCTATTTTATTTTTGTATTCACACAAATTTTAGTAATTAAGTAATATATTCGAAAGTCAATTCTCAGGCTCTCAATTTGTTTTCGCTCGCGTTTATACACGTGCATTATGTGACTTATTACAACGGGTGGTAAGAACAAAAGAGATGAACCTTGCTATTCGTACAAACCGGTGTGTTTTTGAGTGAAATGGGGTGATTTTAGATCAAACTTTTAGGGCCATCCAATTGCATCGATTCTCGCGTAGGCCCACTTAAAATTCAATTTTGAGATGGGCGAACGATTCGAATTAACCATTTGAAATCCACAAGGAGGTCCTCAATGCAAGTTGGTACGTGGTCGGTACCCTCCGGTTGGTACCTCTGGATTTTCGGAAAAAAGATCAACACACTTCTGAATGAAATTTATGGGTGACAGGTAGAGTACATAACTACACATAGATGGTCGGCCGTTGACAACTTGACATAGGTGGACTCCACCTACGGGCATTTGGGCCCAACTTCTAGATTCCAATTTGAATGATTTCGTCCACACTCGCCGCCTCCTCCTGCACTTTGTTTGTCATTATTCACCTAAAATTATTTTTACAGAGAATTATTTTGGGGGTGATTTTCGCACCCCCAAATTGTTAACCACGTCCCTTTGGGGGATGCCAAAATCAATTTGGGGGGTGTGAAAATCATCCAGAATTGATTTTTACACTCGCTGCGGGTGCGGTTAGTAATTTAGGGAGTGCGAAAATCATTTCCCATTATTTTTTGTAGGTAAGATGGAACTACAAATCATATGAATTAATTTGAGAAATGAATTTCACACACCTTTTATTCCCAAGTACTCCCTTTTTTGTCTTTATTCACCTTGAAATTTGATGCAGGGAGGCCTATTTTTACGAAACTATTTGCAAGAATAAACATGAACAAGAGGTACTCCCTCTATGAACGAATGATGATTGAGTAAATACTCAATTTTTTCATTCAATAATCAACAACCAAGTTTTAATGTCACCCTACAACTAATTTTATACTAGAAAACTAGGACCGAAAAGGAAACAGCAAAACAGGAAGCTGAATCTCAGTAAATCCCTAGAAATACTAAAAAGGAAATAAAATCACCGAAAGCTAAATCAAAATCTTGGTAGTCAAGTAAATAATAAAGAAGAAATAAAATCAACTCAAATAAGAAAACCTAATATTTTAGGTAGGGTTGCAAACGAACCGAGCTGCTTGCGAGCAGCTCGTGGCTCGGCTTGGTTCGGTTAGTAAACGAGCCAATCGAGCTCGATTTTTAGGCTCCTTTAGTTAACGAGCTTGCTAAAGCTCGGCTCGATTACATAGGCTCGGCTCGTTTAAAGAGGCTCGTTAAGTAAATTACCTTGACTCGGCTCGATAAGGGCTCGGCTCGTTTATGACCGAGCCGAGCTCGAGCTCGATTTTTCAGCTCGTTTACTTAACGAGCCGAGCTCGAACACTACAAAGCTCGGCTCGGCTCGGCCCGTTTGCCCCCCTAATTCTAGGATTGTAGACAGTTTTACTAATATAAAGATTCCTAATAAAATACTAAAACTAGAGGTAATGAGGTAATAAATAAAATCATCAAAAGCTAAATCAAAATCTTTAAAACTCCTAGTGCTTTCTCTTCTTTCATCTCTCGGATTCTCTTAGGCAAATCAGTTGTTGGCTCTTCTCCAACAACATCCCACAAGTCACATGCTCTGAGGTAATGAGATAGCGTAACATTTCTCGGACCAAAACCGCACAGGAGTACCCATTGTCATCAAACAATGATCAATCGCCACTTCTATTACTTCCAGGATCATAGTAGCTCCGATACTAATTTGTTGGAAATTTGTGATGGGATTAAATCACTCACACAATTCGGAAGAGATGTAGGGGAAGAAACAACACCTAATGTGATAAAATGCTTCAATAATCTTTATCACAGTCGACTACTTCATTGTAGTTCACTCTACTCAACCTGACTCTTTCTCTCTCTTTTTCTGTCTTCACTTTCCATCGCACTATCATCTCTAGATTACATAAGTACATGAATCTCTACATCCATGACCCATCATCTACATACATGAACACTTCAAGAGACTATTCATCTACATTCATGAACTATACTATTCATGTATCATGTGTTTACACAATTCTCTAGAATTCCTAATTTCCTAAAATAGACTTTACTTTTCAACACTTGCAACCAACTTGCCTCATTAGCACATAACTTCATTATTTTAATTATTTGAGAGCGCATTGGAAATATTAGTCATGCCAAAGTTCATAGCGGCCTAATGCTAGGCGGCTCGTTGGAATACATGCTGATTAACGATAATTAGGCTGTTAAGGTTTATTGTTTTCTTGATAACCGGATGTCCAAACCAGTTTGCGCGGACCTCGACTGATTCCGATGCTCTGAAAGTAAGTAATGACCGGACATAACTCTCAGTCGCCATTGCTGGGAGGGGAATCGAAATTACTACTGTTAAGGTTGGCCATGGTTACCTCTAGCTCATGCTAGTCTTCCATCATGCGGGTTTTCGATTGGGTATGAGCTCCTTGGAAGGAAGCCATGGTTGAAGAAGGATCATCTGTTGCTGTTATTGGAGTAGTTGGGGGTATGAATGCACTGTATATATAGTATATATACTGATCTTTTTCTTTTACTGTTTGTTACAGATAGATTAAAGGATCAACTAAAAGGTGGGAACTTGGGAAAGGATATAGAATCAACGACAACCGGATTCCCTAGTCGGGTTTTTCGCCGATATATACCATTTTTTCATTTTATTATGCAAAATATACGCTGCCTTCAATAAGCATGAGATATGTTGCCTTCAATAAGCCTTCGCGACCATCGTTAAAAGGAACAAAACATTTTTTCTTCTATAATATTCAACCAAGAGATCACCAAACAAGATAAAAAAAAAAAACAAAGAACAAGGAAAGGAGGGTATGTCGCATATGCCATATGTGGCTTAGGGTAGAATACCGCATTTCCAGTATGCGGCGTGGAGTATGTGGTGCCATTGTTTTTGCCAGATGGGATGCCGCATATGGCACATGCGGCAAGGTATAGTTTTAAAATTATCTGAAAAAATGTATATTTTGCATAATAAAATGAAAAAATGGTATATACCGCCGAAAAATCCTTCCCTCGTTCCATCATCTTCAATGCCCCCAAAAATCTACTGCTAATTGAAGAATGTCTTGCCTAAAAAAAGACACGAACTTCTACTTGGCCTCGATCAGTAGCGGCGGTGGCGGCTCTGAATTTGTGTTACTGTGTTTAAAAATTAAATTACCTCTAGTGAATTAACCAACAAATTATGCCCATCATTTCATACATTGATATAAATAGTGTTGTAAAAGAACATACTCTGCATTCGAAATCAAAATTGTCCAAAAAATTCAAAAATAAATTAAATTCTCGTCTAGCATAGTGGACGATCTTTTGGCCTTTGGGAATGCATCTGGAATAAGATCTTATAGTTCCTTCTACGAATTAAACAAGCGTATTGATCTATTAAAGTCCTTCTTCAAAGAATTTGTGGTGGATAGGTTGAGACAAACCTTTATGAAGACATGGTCTTCTTTAAGATGATATGATTATGATGAGATTTTTTTTATCGGATTCAAGTTAACAAAGTTTGCATCTTAGCTGGTTTTTTTTTTTTTTTTAAGCCTTTCCATAAATTTGTAAGCTAAAACAATAATAAAAAAAATTATGATTATGTAGTTAATGTCATAGATACGAAATTAGTACATTTATACCATCCGCAATGGGTACAGATAGGGAATTGATATTGACACTCCTTTTTTCTATTGGCACTCCTTTTTTTGTCTTTACATATAAAATGCAAGAGTAAAGTTACCTACTAAAGACAAAAAAAATGGAGTGCCAATAGAGAAAAGAGAAGTGCCAATAACACTTCCCTACAGATATTACACCAATATAGTGTTTACTTTCTCTCAATATTTTGTAAAATACTTTTATTTTTTGGTTAGGTCTAAGATTGAGTGTTGGGATTTCTAGTGTACTACCTAAAAGAGTTCTCTAAAGTGCTCTAACTAGTTAGCTAAGAAAAACTCAAAAAATGGTCTCTAGTGCACAAAATTGACTCCCTAAAATCTTAGGTGGCACCCCTCACTACCTAAAATGCCCTAAGTGATTACCTAAATTTGGGGAGAGACTTAAGGAGAGAGATAGAGAGAGAGAGAAGGGAAGGAAGAGAGAGAAAGAGGAGAGAAAGAATAACTTTAAGAGGAGAGAGAAAGGAAAAACTTACAGTTAATGAACATTTTTAGGGAGCCCTATTAAAATGCATTTCTCCTTAGCTAGCTAACTAAGTTCTTAGCATACAAAATAGGGTTCCACATGTGCTTAAGTGTACACTTTAGCAAACATTTTTTAGGTAGTGCACTAGAGATGCTCTAAGTATACACTTTAGATTTGATTGCAAATCTAGGTGTTGGGGATTAGTGAGTTATTGGTTGGATGATACAAATTGGTTGTTGGGACTACTACTTTACCTACTTGCCCTTTGCATTGACACCAGCAGTGCTGATTCTAACTCATTTCTAGTCTTCTCTATGACTCACACAACGTGTTTGTGGAATTGCCTCAATAAGTTGAAGCACATCAACGTCGAACACGTCACAAGAGCTGCGAAACATAAGAATTCATTTTCCGGGTTAGTGATTATTATCGCTCATTGCCTTTCTTTATTATATTTTTTTGGCGCTACAGCTTGTAGCCTCCAATCACAGCCGTCCAATTTGTCGATCAATGGATTGGATTCGCGGCTGCTTTTCTACCGGTAAGAAGGGATGTTTTTGACCGGTAAAATCTTTCTTACCGGTCAACATCCAAACTATGCAAAACACTTCTGGACAGTTGTGATTGGTAGCTACAACACTATATTACTTTGGTGCACTGCAAGGTCCCCGAATCCATTTTTTTGTTCTCAAATTCAACGTTTAGTCCAGAATTACTAATTCATTTCCGTTTTCTCATTTCAAGCGCGATGTATTCGACTGTTTCTTTAGAACTCTACTCATGTTAGTGTTTGTGTATTTGTGCGCGCAAATTGGTTGTGGTTTTAGACTTTTCAGCTATATATGCAGATGCGCGCGCATGCATGTATGCCTATATAGTAATTCCTCCCAAGCTTCTATGGTTTTGGTCCTAGATTGTGTTACTTTAAGGATAAAAAGCAATCACACTTTTGTGCATATTTTTTTTAAATTTTTTGATAGAAAGATAAAAGCACTTCCGTGCCTAATTTTTAACTAACAGATGTGTTTCCCTCATCGTTAAAGAAGTAATGAAAGCCTTTCGCTTGACTTTCTGGAGTCCTTAGCCTTACCTTTTGCCACAGTCGAATTTAAAATATCTCAGTTATTTCTTTTTAATTCTTGCGGAAAGAAATTAAGAAATTATGCTGAAGGTGCTATGATTTTTATTTTAAAAAAAACACAAATTTTCTACAACAACAAAAAAGAAAGAAAGAGAGGATAGAACATAGATATTATAGAACCCATTAGTGATTGTTGTTGGGGCCATGTAATTCAGTGAAAGCTATCACTAGATACTCTCCTTTTCCACTGAAACATTGGTTGGAGAGAATGAAAGCACTGAGACATTGGTGGAGAGAATGAAAGCCATTGTGAAAGATTTGATCCTTTCATTGTATTATTGTACTTGTGAGAGGGGATACCAGATACCTGTCTAGGTGTCTAGAGAATTTGCTGTGCTTGTACTTGTTTCCTATAGCTATAAGCTTTTTTGCTGGTTTGCCTTTTTTAGTTGAAGAATATAACTAGCGTCTCACCTTTTGTTTATGGACTCTCCACCATGCCCAAAAGAAGTATTTGTCTCCATGAATCTTATTCTTTCTTACCCACCACTTGCAAAGTTGAAATGCATACGTGCAAACGCATGTTCTCATTCGTGCATACAGCGACCATAACATGTGTTACATGTTGGTCTTTTTTTATCCCTGTCTCTGAATATTGTTTTAGTTGATACTGTATAGGTTCCAAACTATTTTAAAACCAAAGCTATCCTATGCTGTTGTTGCTCTAGGCATTTTTTTGTTTGTTTAGGTAGGCAAGTACTCCAGTACAAACGAATGAAGGGCGAAGCGCCTATTTAGCCCATCTACGACCACCCTCTATCTCTTTGGACCGACAAAGGTTGGCCGGATTACTAGTCCTTTAATTTTGCAACTTACACAAAAGAAGCCAATCAATCTGTAAAGTGGAGGGTGTTGGAGAAGCAAAGTGCAGGGGAGGTCCTTAGTGAAACAGGCTGAGGATTTTTCAACCTTTGCACACCCTTATGCCAACAAGCCAATAAAACTTGCATAGGAAAAGAAGGAACAGGGAAAAGGAAAAGATAAAAAGCTTATGCCATCTCCATTGTCCCTAGCTAAAATGGAGACAAAGATGCTCATCAGTCATCAGTCAATCAGAGCCCATTTCATCTTTTTTTCCTTTTTTGTTTTTTGTTTTTTTTGTTTTTGTGTTTGCAGTGGATATCAAAGCTGAATAGGGCCCTCCACGGACAAATCATTCTCAAAATTTTAATGTAGAATCGAGAAGCCACTCAGATGCAAAAGCAAGTGTCATGCGAATCACACCGTTCCACCCTCACCCACATCGCTGCCTTTACTTGATGCCTCCTTTTCTTTGGATTGCACTCGTAAAGTAATTAAAGAGCATCGATAAATATAGGAAAAAAACAAAATCGTAAAAAGCTAGATAATTACTTTGTTGTGGGTCAACGAAAAATATAGATGCCAAAGCCATGCATTTCCATGCCACAATTTATCTTGATTATTTGAATATATGTCCTGAAATACTTTACATTATGCCAAGGAGACAGAGAAAAAAAAAGCTTCAAGAAAATCTACTTACTACTTCAGAAAAGAAAACATATAGAGTATAGTTAAGTCTGTCACAAGTTAGGGTGCTAGTACCATTCTATAGTTGCCGTAGGACTCCACCTTAAACCCCCGCCAAAACCCTGCTGCAATCATATATCATACTGGTTCTTTGTCTTAGTGACATCTGATGTATCTTTGGCCTTAACGGATGACTTGCAACAGTCGTATCTACACGGGTCTGCATCAATCAGCGATTGAACGACCTCATTCATACTCGGGCGATGGGCAGGTGTCTTGTAAGTACAGCGAATTGCAATCTTGAGCACCTTGATCATTTCATCCTTGAACAACCCGGATAATCTTTTGTCTAAAACCTCCATGGCTCCTTCCTTGGTCTCCACTTTGGTCGAAACCCAATATATTATGTTCTTGCTCTCTCCAAAATCTGCCTCAACCGGCTTCCTTCCGGTTACTAGTTCCATCAATACTACTCCATAACTGTAGACGTCACACTTCGGTGTTGCTTTGGAAGAGTATGAATATTCTGTCATAAGCCAAAAAAATAATGAGTTGTTAGGCTGATGAACATACTACCTAAATAATATTATATAGCGGTAATACCAATCAAATAATTACTACCTTGTAGTGGGCTGAACCGTCAGTCCAACTGGGCCTAGTGGATCAGCAGCCCAAAGGGCTGAGCGCTTGGGCCAACTTGTACGCGTTGGGCAGGGACAGTGTGCAGCCTATCGCGTGTAAGCCCAAGCGTTTGAATTCTCGGAGCTGGGCAGAGCCAAACCGGGTCGGATAAGGTCCTACCCGGACGAAGACAGGGGAGTCAGCATGTTAATCAATCGGACGTTCAGTTCGGTCACGGGGTTGTCACGTGGCACTTAGTGTGTCATGCATGACGCTTTCCTCAGCTTCGTATTTGTTTTTCTTCAAACCCCCAACCATGTTAATTGGACATTCACTTCGGTCACGCGGTTCTCACGTGGCACTTGGTGTGTCATGCATGACGTCAGTCCAAGAAACCATTAGGGCATGTGCCTAGCATGAGCTTACTTGGAGCCTAAGCTAAGTCATTCTATATAAAGTACAGTTCTAAACCCTAAGGGCTATGTAACACCGACATTTCCAGAGGTCGCCGTGTCCCTGTATGGGACACGGGGACACTTGGGGATACGTATAGGACATGCCACTTGGTGTGCTTTTTAAATTAAATTATTTTTTGGAAGGGGACACTCGGGGGATATGGCATGGACACGTGTGTTTCATATCTACACTCTTTGACTCTCACTCTCTCTAGTTGTATATACATGTATATATATGTATGTACTGGTATATATTCGATGTGTATATCTTCGTAGTTGTGTGTATATTTTACATGTATATATGTCACATATCAAAAGAAAAGTGAATATATTTATGTATATAAACTGTTATTGCATACATATAATATATATATATATATATATATATATATAATTATTTATTTATTCATTTATTTTTGTCGTGCCCTGCGTCGTGTCTGTGTTCATTTTTTTAGATTTTCCATGTCTGTATATGTGTCAGTGTCCGTGCTACATAGCTAAGGATGTATGGCTTTTCTATTCACTAAGAGCTTTGTACTTTCCTCTAAGTTATTATCTGAGACTGACTTAGGCATTGTAGTGACTATTGGTTGACTCTGGCCGGCTAGGCACTAACACTGTTCCGTCTTGCAAATTGTGCTTATATATTACTAATCTTAGTGTCATTGATTAGTATCTGCATAAATATGTAGTCTAACAGAAATGGCTTAAGAGTCAAAACAAAATATTACCTGGAGCCAAGTAGCCATAAGTCCCTGCATATCCAGTGGTAATTGAATCTTTTCCTCCAATTGCTTGCAAAACTTTGGCTATGCCGAAGTCTGCAACCTTGGGGTGGTAATTGATATCCAGTAGAATGTTGGTTGACTTGATGTCTCTGTGAATGATTGATGGCTTCAAATCATGGTGGAGATAGGCTAGGCCCTGAGCGATTCCTAGCGCAATCTGATGACGGGTGGGCCAATCCAAAAGGATTTTCCCCCTATGAAGTGCATCCCAAAGGTTGCCATTGGGCATGTACTCATAAACCAACAAACTGCAATCCAAACTTGAGAAGTAGCAGTACAGCTTCACAATATTCTTGTGCCTTATGCTTCCCAAAGTATCAACTTCTGTTTTCAACTCCTTGTTCACACCCAATTGATCCTCTAAAGTAGAATCTTTTGTTTTGCGAGTCCATAGTTTCTTCACCGCAATGACTTCTCCATTGCTCAAATCAATTCTGTATACCGTCCCAGATCCCCCGTGGCCCACTATGTTCTTATCAACCAGGGATTCAACGATTTCACGTTGATCGAAACTTATCCTGTGGAAGCTTTTTACATCGTATGACCAAAATGAGGATGACATGGTCTCATCATTTTCCATCGTAGAAGTTCCTTTGCTAAACCGACGCTTTAGGAATAAAACACTTCCAACTACAACAATTGCCACTGAAATCCCTATCCCCCAGATAAAATTTACTTTCTTTCGATTATAAGATTTTGAACATATAGGGAAACTTGTATCCGATGAATTGATGTAAGCTGGAACACAGAGACCCGGGTTGCCTAAAAAACTTTCTGCTAACCCTCCCTTGATAAATGAGAGAGGAATAGAACCAGAAAGTAGATTATCAGAAAAGTTCATCGAGTTTGGCAGCAATACACAAAGACTATCTGGGATATTTCCTACCAATCGGTTATTGGAGAGATCAAGGACATTTAGAGACTTTAGTGAAGATAGCGAATCTGGAATGGAAGAGTTGAACTTGTTACCTTGTAACATCAACAAATTCAGCATCCTCAGTTTGCCAATTTCAGATGGTATGGGGCCAGACATGAGATTGTCACTGAGGTCAATCTTCACCAGATTGGCAGCTTGGGAGATTTCCGGAGGCAGAACACCTGAAATCTTGTTACTCTGTATGAACAATTCTGACAAGTTTTTAGCATTTCCAATTGTCTTGGGAATCGAACCGTTCAAATTATTGTACCCAAAATCGATGATTGAAACATGGGGAAGAGCAAGAAGCCCTTCTGGTATTGACCCCTTCAAATTGTTATTACTAACCCGAAACCGAAGAAGAGAATCACAACTTGAATAACTTTCGGGCACTTGCCCAGAAAAGTTATTTTGAAGGACAAGGAAGTATTGCAATTTACCTCCTCTGCAAGTCTCCGTAGGTAATTCCCCTGAAAGTCGATTCTCTGATAACTCCAAAACAATCATGGGTGATGATCCTCCTAGACCTCTTGGAACTTCCCCTGTCAACATATTGTCATAGAGTGACAAAGTGGTCAAGGTTGTAGACTTCGCAATTGCTTCCGGGATTTCTCCGGTGAGGCTGTTGTTGTAAAGCTGCAAGACTTGGAGCTTCGGAAGTTGGCAAAGGGACTCGGGTATTTTCCCACTTAACTTGTTCACAGACATGTCCAAGTCTACGAGCTCCGTGAGATTTCCCAGCTCCTCAGGTACCTCGCCGTCAAGTTGATTGTAGTAAAGCTCCAATTGCTGCAAGTGCTTAAGCTTCCCTATTTCCATTGGAATCTGACCCACTAGGAAATTTCCACTCAGTTCTAAATCAACGAGCGATGTCATGTTTCCTATTGACGCTGGAATCGAACCACTCACCATGCACGTTGTCAAGACCATGGACTTGAGCCTTGACAGCCTGGAAAACCTATCCGGCAGTTTCCACAAGTTGAAACCGGGATTTTCATTGAAGTTCAAACCCTCAAGATTGGTGAGGTTGCTGACGGAAATAGGGAAATCACCGGTAAATAAATTGTATGAGAGGTCAAGTACTTTAAGAGATGTCATGGGGGAAAAGTCTGGGAGTGTTCCGGTGAGGTATGTGGAGCTCATGTTAAGTTCCTCTAAGAGTGAGCAGTTTCTTATACTATCAGGGAAATCACCATGAAGGTTGTTATGGCCAAGGCGAAGAATTCGTAGCTCTGGAAAATAAGAGCACACGTTTTCAGGGAAGCGACCAGAGAGTGACCAACCGGAGATGTCGATTTCTACAACGTACCCGTTTTCGTCGCAGCTGATTCCGGTGTAGTTGCAAAAAGGTTTTCCCTCCCAATTAGACAACATGTTTCCTGTGAGAGAGTTCTTCATTAGAGTGAAGAACTGAGACTGGTAAGTTACCGTGGATTGAGAAAGTTTGAGCGGCAAAAGTAGTAGCAGGATAAGAAAGACTGTGTGATGAAAAGCCATGGGAGACTCAAAGATATATAATTGAGAGAAGTGTTTTAAGTATTGTAGGGATGAGAGAGAGAGAGAGAGAGAGAGAGAGAGGAGAGAGAGGCAGTTATGTTGGTTGTTGCAGAGGAGGAGGTGAAGAAGTTTATAAATTGCATGAGGGGATCATTGGGTGCAGTAGTAATAGCCGTGATGATGACAAAAAAGGAGGTTCTTGCAGTCTTGTGCTGAATTTTTTTTTTATGCCGGGCGGGTACCACGTGGCCAAGCCTACGTGGTGTCCGAACGCTGCATCTGGGCCGTCAAAAGTGTATTGGACAGATCGAAACCCTTTCTCTCCGGTTTCTCTCTCCATAATCCGGACCATCCAAAACCGAAATAGAAGGCTGGATGCGCAGCGCGCGGGTACCACGTGGTACCCTCTCGGCACTGAAAACTCGTTCCTCAGAGAGAGAGAGAGAGAGAGAGAGAACATTTCTTTGCAAAAAGAAGCTTTACGTTTATACCCCACCAACCATTGTGGAGAATAACATCAGTTTTTGAGGCCTTTATACGGATAGGATGTCTGAATAAACTGCATCCGATACTAATAGTTGCGATTTTTACAATCGCGATTTTTTTCTTTCTTTCTTTTTTGAGATTGCTACTCCAAGAATTGTTCCCTTGGAATTGCCTCTTTTGAGCTCCAAATCAAAGGCCTCACCCCAATTAGTCATCTGCTTTATGGAACTTACTTTTGCTTTTTCTTTGGCTAAGACCATGTTTTTTGAACTCTGGAAGAAGACAAAGATTAAACAGATCAAAGGTACATCGGCATAACTCCACCCAAGAATCAAACCCAAAAGAAGGCAAGGAGCCAACCAAAACATTACAAAAAGCAAGCAAAGCCACGCTCTAGCTAAAACAACCCAATAACCAAAATAGAAAACAACCCAAAACCAAAAGGACAAAAACCACAAAAGCAAACCGAAGGAGAAACAACACCAAAAGCCAAAAGGGCGTCTTCACAAGCACTTAACATAACATTACATATATTTTAATCTATATGTATATGTTGCATTCATGACATGGCCGAGGGCCCATGCCACACTATTGTCCATAACATTATGTTAAGTGTTACAATTTTTTTTTTCTCGATTGGCTAATTTTTCTTATTAAACTCTGGAAGAAGGTAAAGATTAAACGGATCAAGGGCACACCAACATAACGCCACTCGAGAACCAAACCCAAGAGAATGCAAGGAGCCAACCGAAACACTACAAAAAGCAAGCAAAGCCACTCTCTAGCTAAAACAACCCAATAACCAAAACAAAAAACAACCCAAAACCAAAAGGACAAAAACCACACGAGCAAACCGAAGGAGAAACAACACCAAGAGCCAAAAGGGCATGTTCACAAACACTTGACATAACATTACATGTATTTTAATCTATATGTATATGCTGCATGCATGACATGGCCGAGGGCCAATGCCGCAATATCATAACATTATGTTAAGTGTTACAAATTTTTTTTTTCTCGATTGGCTAAATTTTTTTATTAAACTCTGGAAGAAGACAAAGATTAAACGGATCAAGGGCACATTGGCATAATGCCACCCGAGAACAAACCCAAAGAAAGACATGAAGCCAACCAAAACAGCACAAAAAGCAAGCAAAGCCACACTCCGACCAAAGCAACCCAACAACCAAAACACAGAGCAACCCAAAACTGAAAGGACAAAAATCACAAGAGCAAACTGAAGGAGAAACAACACCAAAAGCCAAAAAGGCATATTTACCAACACTTAACATAACATTGCATGTATTTTAACCTATATGTAAATGTTGCATGCATGTCATGGCCGAGGGCCCATACCACACTATTGTCCATGGCTTTATGTGTTTTTTATTATAGTTTCTCTATCAACCAGTACTAGGCTTTTCAGTTCTTCTGTAATGTTTATTGGTAAATGGAAGGACATTTGCAACAAAAACAAAAAACAAAAAATGGCAGGTGGCCTAGCAGAAATGCTGAGTGGATGGAGTCGGATAAGCTGGGAATATATCCTAATATTTATTTTTGAAGTCCTTATTGGATGTTTACAACTGCAATAGATATGGACCATCATCATAAAAGATAGTAGGAATCAAAGAATACAAAAAATACGATGATTTTTGTCGTTATGTTTCAGATATTATCTAGTGAGACCCTCATTCAGGGAAAAAACTTGGGTGCCAGCTGGGGTACAAGTGGCGGTACCCAGCACGCATTTTACCGTTCAAATGTGTTTTGGACGGTCTGGATTTTAAACAAATTCTTCCACTGAAGAATTTAACTCTTCCACGGAAGAGTTTGTTTAAAATCCGAACTGTCCAAAACACTTTTGGACGGTTAGGATGTGGCGCTGGCACCACGCCAACGGTACCCTACCCACACCCAAAATTTTGTCTCAAATCGAATTTCATTTGGTTTAGTATTAATACTTCATTGTTCATGTCCATTCTCTTCACTTAATCCATTCGCCAGACTACTAAGGAGTGATATTTACTGTGATCCAATGAGTGTTCCCACATGACGAATAGTCAAGGACGGAACCAGGATCTCATATACGAGGAAGCCACAATAAGAATAACAAGATTTTGAAATTTCAAGGTTCAAAAATATAAAACATTGAATTGTCTAATAATACCCAATACAAAACACAATTAAAAGGTGATTACAATATTTATTCATTGGAGGTCACCATGTAAAAGTTTTGATACTAAATTATTATGAACATTCCCAAATAGGGGTCCCCCCCCAAAGCCCACCTATATTTCCATCTCTGCCAATAGTCCTAGATCACTCAAAGGTCTAGAATTTCACCACCAATGGTATATTCAAACGCTAAAACTCCGTCTTCTCAAGAGTTTTTAATTTGATTTTCATGTATAATCCAGTCAATTGAACATGCTGTTACATAAGTAATTAGGTATTTAGGTCTGATTTGGATGTAACATTTTCCCTTTTCTTTTGACTTCTTGTTGCCTCTTTGAATTACCTTTTTTTTCCAAACTATTTTTGGTTGTCATTGAACTTCTTTCCTAGCTTGTACTTTTACTTTCGGGCAAAAAAAAAAAAAAAAGGCAGAGACTTGACTAAAAAAAGAAAAAGAAAATACTTGACTCAAAACAAGCTTGTTCATAAACCAGAGTGACACCTAGGGTTGCTGACTGTTGAGCCCATAGATTGGAATCTTGGTGGATAGGGTTCCTCAATGATGGAAGTGCAAAGCAAAGATGCCCACTCCTGAAATAAAGTATCGGGGTTTTTGGATTAATTTGGCAGCTGGGTATTGGATATTTTGGTTTTTTAGCAGTATGTCATGTGAAATCCTTATAAGTTGCTTTCCCCCATTGCTCTTGCAGAAATTTTCCATTGGAACAGGGTGCTAACAAGAACCTGAACGATGAGCTCAAATAGCTAACTGCAAAGGTAATGGAGCAATGATAGAAACACAACTTTAGAACATAACTCCGGACACAATTGCTTCCAGAACCATTCAAGGCATACGAGTTCACATGCATCCACGGTTCTAAACATAGTTTTATATAGAGTTGTGTAAGAAAGATGCCCGGGGGCCCTGGGTGTAGTGAGCCATCATAGCTGTCAATTCGGCAAGAAACGGTCCGGATTATCTTCACACTATCTTCACATAAAGATAACGATTTCACATAGAACATAATCCGGACCATTGATTGCCAAACGGATGACCGTGATGGCTCACTAAGGCCCCCTCATTTTGGTGTTCCTAGACCTTTTCAAAGGAATGACCCCACTTTTGGAAGGATGTGATAGCAATTCTTAAGTGGGACATTTGTTGGCAATTTGCACCAGGGAACAAGAATCAAAGGTACTTATTACGGGCCTATAAGAATGGCCATAGATTTTATCCTTTTAATGCTTCGGATTAATTGCATGCTGTGGTAAGCCGCATCACGGCGCATTATAGCAGGTTATTCTTCTTTTTTAAACATTGAGAGAAGATGGGATTTGCTTTGGAGAGTCAAGTCATGATAATAATTTTGTGTAATTGAGAGTTTATATTATATAAAGTTGTCTTAATGGAGTTGCCTTTTTTGTTTTAGTGTGATCCGACTGAATAGCTTAATATTTTTGGGAGAATGCATTTCTGCAGTTTGGCATCGGACTGCACCCCGTGCGGTCCGGCCATTTTCAAACCCATTTTGGCATCACTTTGATGATTGGAATCATTCACGTTGTCGAGCTCGTTGAGTAGAATAACCACGTAAAATATCAAGTTTGTCAAATACCAACTAGTATCTGATCGGAGCACAAATATTTTGACAAAAATGACTTTTCAAGTTGCAATCTAGTTTTGCCCAGCTCATTCTTTTTCCTAATATATGTGCTCCGATCAAATATAATTTGGTATCCAATTAACTTGCTATTTTACGTGCTAATTCTACTCGACAAGCTCTACAAAGTGGACCACTTCAGTCATTAAAGTGACTCCAAAATGGGTTTGAAAATGGTTGGATTGCACTGGGAGCAGTCCACTGCCAAACTGCAGAAAAGTCTTATTTTTTCATGTTACTAGTGAACGTTAGTTTCCAAAGGGTGAATCATGGAATCCAACCATGATAAAAGGGGACATATTGAAAGTGGAGACACGAAAAAAATGAGGCTAACATTGTTAATATATTATGACTCATTTACTTACTGAGGGTACTATTTATTATAATTTGGAAATTATATATTAACATGTGCCCCATTGATTATTTGTTTTATTTTTTCCATCAGATTAGTTGTTTTATTAGTCATGTTTTTTTTTTTGTCATTTGTCATTCCGGGATGCTGTGTGGGACATTAATCTATTATATGACTGAGTGATTGTTACATGATTTGTGTCATTCATTCATGACAATATGTTTATTCATATGTGTTAGAGAGTTGCGTAGTTTTAAGTCTATGTGAAGAGCTCATATGGTTTTTGTTTGAGATAAGATAATGAGAACGACAAAAGTAGAGATAAGATGAGATATATACGCGAGTGATATATCTTTTTGACTTAGATTTGTGTACTTATTTAAACTTTTATGTATGCGTTTAAGGGTAAACTCCGACCGGAAAGGTTTTTAATCTCTTGGAGGGCGTAAACTCCGGATGAAGATGGCTGCGAGAGCCTTAGGTTAGCCCATTCAAATTTAAGGTAATCCTATGACACTACTATATATTATTTCTGTGTTTACTTCATTTTGGTCACCATCTATTTCAAAGCCACACACATCTTGGAGTCATTGGTGTCCTAAAACCAGCACATAGAGACACACAATGTCATGGTGCCCCAGGAGGCCAGGAGCACTGAATATATATATATATTTTTTCCAAGCGAGTTTGTTACACGGTAGCAACACGGTCTTGAGTAGAACTAAATCCCAAAAGCTAGCTTATGAAGTGAGGGTTCCCTCACGCTTATTTTGCGACTTGGGGCCCTGTAGGGTTCCCTCACGCGTGTAGTGAGCTTCCTCAGCCGTCCGATCAACGACCAGCGATCCGGATCATCTTACATTTTAGAAAAGCATTTTTTCTTTTAATTTAACCCCATTTACCTGGACTGTCAATCGGGCGACCGAAAGGCATTTTTACGTTAATTTATATAAACTTGTTCTTGCAAATTATGCAGTTAAATAGTTTAAACTCTTGGAATCTATTGAAAGATGACACCGTAGGATTGAAGGTGAACAAATCTCTCTCTCATAGATTCCTATTGATTTACTGAAACTAACCAAAAATGTCAGCCAGAATTTTCTTAGAAAATAGTTGTGTTGGAAACAAGGTGCAGTTGACTAAAACCACCATCAATTTCACTGATAAAATTAAACATATTATGGCACGTTTTTAACACATAAATACTCTTTTCTAGTGGGCACTGAATACATTGTCACAGATATAAAATACTCTTTTCTAGAATATCGATGCACTTTTTATACATTACCCGCCACCCTATGGGGTTAACATTTCCCATAAGAAAATAAGGTTTCGGTTACTGCTAGCAAATGTTTTGTGAAGAGTGAAATTAGACGATCTTAGGCCATTGTGGGACAAAGTGGTGTAGGGTGGGGTCCTTGGATGGGTTACAAAGAAGAAACTTTTGTTTTCACCGACGGTGGAAATAATTTAAACTCTAAAAAGAAATTAAAACCAGTATATATAGGAGAGGTATAGGAGAGGGAAAGGGAGGGGGAAGGTTGAAGGTGGTCTCAGACTCGAACATGGTGGCAATCCTTGTGAGATATATCCCATTTTGATCCACACATGTAGCAAAACTCATACCCACACCTGCAAGTGATGTGCAAACACCCCTGGGTTTTTTCCACATAGATGTTGCAATTAAGGCATTTCCTCCAGCTCTTCTTCTTCGCGAGTTCCTTCACCAACGCGTCTTCTCTCCCTTCTCCCTCCTCGGCCCCAAGCCTTCCAAACTCGTCGCATGTAAACTCTGTATGCCATGGAACACGACACTTGGCGCAGATTAATCTTCGACACGCTACACACTCTGTCTCCCCTATCGTCTCCCCTGTGTCATTAAGCAACATAGCTGAACAATCCTTGAAAGGACAATACACCTTGTGGGATTCTGGAATTTGTGACATGCACAGGCATTCGGCCCACCGGACAATGACATCTTCTGGCAGCATGTTTCGACATGCTTCGAAACCTAACTCCGCTTTGCAATCTATTTCGGGGCAACGAATCGCTGTGATGTTGTCTTGGACCTTTGCTTCAATGTGTTTGCCTGTGCAATCATAACAAAAGGCGTGGGAGCAATTTTCGTTTACAAACATCTGCCAATTTTGTTTCTCTTCAAAGCAAATTCCGCAAAAGCTTTGCGATGGATCGTGTGATTCTGGGAGAATAAAACCTCCATTTGCAAGTTCCTCTGCCACCATGTCTTCCCTCCCTTCTATCTCCACTCCAAACCTCTCAAACTCTTCGCACGTAAACTCTGTATGCCATGGAGCACGACACTTGGCGCAGAACAATCTTCGACACACAGGACACTCTGTCTCCCCTATCATCTCCCCCGTGTCATTAAGCAACATAGCTGAACAATCCTTGAAAGGACAATACACCTTTTGGGATTCAGGAATTAGTGAAATGCATAGGCACTCGTCCCACCGGACAATGACATCTTCTGAGACGATATTTCGACATGCTTCGAAACCTAACTCTGCTATGCAATCTATTTCTGGGCAACAAATCACTGTGATGTTGTCTTGGACCTTTGCTTCAATGTGTTTGCCTGTGCAATCATAACAAAAGGCGTGCGAGCAACTTCCGTTTGTGAACATTTGCCAATTTTGTTTCTCTTCAAAGCAAATTCTGCAGAAGCTATGCGATGGATCGTGTGATTCTGGGAGAAAAGAACCTCCATTTGCATTGAATAGTTCTAAGAATAAACAAGTATGTTATCAGACACTGTTAAAAAGAAAACTAGGGACTATACGTTATACACATGCGACGTCTCTACGCTCCAAACGTAGACAAGAAATTGGGCTGTGTTTTAGCCAAGTTTTATGCTCTCAAGGACAAAGATACAGAAAAACAAAATTGTACCTAAAAGGCCGAAGAAGTAATGTGGGATTTCAACTGAAGCTAATAAAACACATTGCGCGAAAACAAGTCCAAGATTTCAAATACGGTTTAAGGGAATTCTCTCTTATTTGGCACAAAAACATGGAGCAGAAACTTGATTTAACCTATAACAAGGATGTTGGCATTGCTCAGACCTTTGGAAGTTGTCTGGGGAAATAATTCCATTGACTACACAAAGGTATCACATGAAAGAAAGGATATTGACTAGAAGTAACAGATACCTTAATTTCTGTTAGTGAAAATCAATCACACACACAATATAGAATACGAAAATAGTAAAAGAATCGATAGCAAGATTTATGTGGTTCCCCAAAATCGAATACCTCCACGGGAGCGAGGGTGAGTCTGTTGTTTGATTAGTCGTCTAGGGTTTTTACAATAGAGTATTTTATAACACCCACTGTATTTCAACCCTAAAATACACCGTACCACGGTCTTCGCCCCCGCACCCCCAAACCATTAGGCCTACAGCCCAGCCCAATCAGTTGAATCGGCAATGGGCCAGATGTGCTCCGCATCTGACCCTTTTACTAGAACTTATCGGTACCTCTCCATATGAGCCACAATATATTTATGACAATTTCTCAAGGGGTATCCCATTACCCTTTCAGAAACAAGATGCAGAACATTTAGCCACAAAGAACCAATTCGATCAGTTCAATTTTCTTTTATCACTGGGTGAGGAATTTTACCAGGAACAAACGCACTACGTAGCGCCAGTGCAATACGGGAGTAGGGCATCTTGGTGTGCTCAATTGAAATTTCGCCATTTTAAATCTGAATTGTTCAGTTTGTAAAAGCTGTTGAACACTAAACGTGTACAAAAAATCAAGTTTATCGGATATTAAAAATCATTGTACTTTACACCCTTGTAGTGCAATGGCGCACAGGACGGGAAGCCCTTGTCCGATTACATGACGAATGGGCAGAAGAACCAACAATGAACAACTTACCTTTTCTGAAGAGACCCATTGATCCCTGATGAGAAGCATCGGTTTCCGGCCACTCTCCGGCCACCTCTACCTCTGTATCGCCGCCTCCGTCCTTCTCCTCCTCCCCCTCCCCAGAGGACAACGCGATGAGAACGATAGCAATAAATATGCAGAAGTAAATCAAAGGGACGAAAGTCACGAAACGGCGACACTCCTCCGACCAATCTCGCCGGAAATAATCCAGGGATTGAGTAAATAGGGTGGCATTAGTCCCAGAATCGGCCTCCACGGTTGACATAAATTTCTGGTTTGATAGATTGATAAGACTTGTCAAAATCGCCGGAATTCCGGGAACGACTTCGTCCTCCGCCACCGCGTTGACGGAGTTGAGACCTGGTATTAGACCGGCAAACATTTTGGCCCCTGTAGGGATTACTCGAACCGGAGACTGAACTGATGAAGATTCTGATGTTTTAACAAACTATAAGCTGGTAACGTTTTAATATTGAGAGTGCAGTGTAGAAAGGTAGATATAGGCATGTAAAGGGTCAACTAAATGCCAAAACGTTGTTGACAATTGACATGAAACGCAGTTGGCATTCCTGCATCGGTTGGCGCGTCGGAATTCACGAAAAACTACTTAGCGTACTAGTCTAAACGAATAAACGAAGATAAGTACTCGAATCTACGAGTATTCTTGAATCTACAAGAGAAAGAGAGAAAATTCTCAGAATAATATTGATTGAATAAAAGTTCAATCATGCCCAAAGGCTTGCCCATCTATTTGTACTAGTAGGAGGCCTAGCTAATAAGGTAATGCTTGGTTACCAAAAATATAACTTGGAGGGGAGACTAAGCAAAACAAAATAAGGAAATAAAATTCTTATTAAATTAGAAAATAGGAAGCTAGAATCGTGCTAAACAGACAACACACATAAGATTTCCTAATAATAAACGTAAATTAAAATTGTTACCAAAATAGTGTTTTCATAAGTTATAGTAGTATATATTGTCCTACATCAACTAACACATGATGAGATTTTAACTTTTCGGTTCCGATGTGGGTGCGGGAGAATCCCTTATAAATAGTCATCAAATATAACTAGAAATATTTCGGAATTCGATTAATCGTGTGTTTTTTTGGCAGTATTATATATAGCGACCCACATGGGGTCAAGTAGGTTTAATTTGCACAATTCAAAAGAAGTCTAATTTGATTAACTGTTACTTGAACTCGTTTGCATAAATATAAATCAACATTTGAAAAGCTTCATAACATAATATCAAATAATTCGTCATCCATAGACTTAAAAAATGTTAAATTTGGCTAATTATTCGTTAAATCCCGACCCGTAAATGAATTTACGGATTTTACAAAAGAATTTAAATTTGGTTAATTTTAGTTGAATTTTTTACATGATAAATATTAAATAATACTGTATATGTTAATTTTTATTTCTATCCGCCCATCTCACTTCGCCACATAAGATAAGGCGACGTAACACTATTGTTATACTTTTTACTTAAAACTATTTTTATTTGGTGGTGCAAAAAGCAATGGGACCACAACAGTTGGAGTTACAAAAATGATAGATGTACAACAACCAGCTCCAACACACTCACATGGTGTGTGGAACCCGCACATACTTAAGTGTGAAGTGTGTGTAGGCTCCACACACCATATGAGTGTATTGGAGACTTGTTAGAAACTTTTGTTGTACATGTATCATTGTTGTTGTAGTTAATGCCGATGGGTGAATATATGTGCATTTCTTGCACAGTAATCATCTCTGAAATATGTTCTTGTTTATGTTACCCGCCCGCTATTTTGTTGGTTTTTGATCAACAAGTTGATAATATGATACGAAATTTGTACTCCCTCCGTTCCTATTTGTTTGTCCCACGCTCTCTCTCTTGCATTTTTTCAAATAAAAAAATTAAGTGCTTCCGGGTATCATTTTTCAAATTTTTTCGCACCAAATTAAAGTACACGATGAGTACTTTAATTCGGTGTAAAAAAATTTGAAAAATGATACACGAAAATACTTTTTTTTTATTTGAAAAGTGACACGACTTTTCGTAGTGGACAAACAAATAGGAACGGAGGGAGTATTAACAAAAACAATTTTAGCCATTTGTCAATCATAGAAACAATAAGTACCAGAAATGAGTAGCCATTAAACGAATATTTTAGTCATAAGCCCGAATAGTTGGCTGTTAGCCATATAAGTACGATAAATTCATATGAACTTTTGTGGTAGTTTTTACAAAATTTTAAGGTCCAACATATGGGAAGCTGATCTCCTAAGAGAGTCCTTATACAAAATTTGGTGCGGACCAAGGCATTTTTCAACTTTCCGGATCAAATTTTGACGATCCGAACCGCTCAATGTTTTTAAAATGCATTTTCCAAGGTCCACCGGGGAAATCTTCAAAAAAAAAAAAGCCGGAAGGGCTTGATCCAAACAGTTTTCGATAAAACTGTACATAAGGACCCTTAAAAATTCATTTTAAAAATATTGAACGGTTCGGATCGTCAAAATTTGATCCGGAATGGCTTGGTCCGCACGGAAATCTCCTAAGGGAGTCCTTAGGAGATCATTGTCGCCAACATATGATTTTTTTGTAGTCCAATCAATGAATTTTGTGGTTCAAAAAGTTAGTGCAGGAAAAAAAGGATGACGCAAAAGCTTTGGACTTTTGTGGTTTTATATATGAATTTTTTGTGGTACTGGTTATGAATTTTTCTGGTGTTAGTAATATATTTTTCTTGTTCAAGATACAATTTTTTTAGTGTTTAATTGCGAGATTTTGTGATAGAATATAAATTTTTGTCCAAAATGTAAAAGGACATACCGTACACCTCATTTTAAAGGATGTGTATGGTAACCATGTCCAACTTATTCAATCTAATTTAGTATTTTAATGCTACATTTGTCTGTTTTTTTGTTTTTTTTTGTTTTTTTCAAGTATCAGTGGTAGTCCTAATTCATGCTCTTTAAAGTTTAAACCACCCCTGATAATTGAAAAACAACCAAGTCATCAAAATATAGCTGCTCCCATTCTCCCATGGAAAACCATTTTTCAAGCTATTGTGAATTAGAGGTTATATCAACAAAGCTTTTAACTCTTTCTTAACTGAAAATCGAAGAAGAAATAAAAAAGATATTTGCTTATTCTCAATGGAGTTACTCATGACCGTAGGATTTGGGGTTCTTGTAGTGCTCTCAATCTGATTATCCATTTCGAGCCAAACAACGTAGACTGTAACCATTTAAGTCGTTTATATTTGTAAGCTTGATGAAAATATTATCCTTATCACTTCACCTAGCAAATGAAACTTCATATAAGCATCCGTATAGTTTTAAAATATTATCCTTCTGTACTTTATCTTTCTGTTTTCTTAGTATTTTAGTGCATTGGCCATGTTTGTTTGGTGGGATTTGGGGATGGGATGGAGTGGGACCCAAAATTCCATGTTTGTTTCCCTTATTTTGGATGGGATATTGATTTTTCAATGACTTAAATAACAAAAAAGTACTTTCCAATGGTTATATCCTGTTGAACACAAACACCGAATATGAATTTTCTCCATCCATTGATATCCTGAGCAGTATCCCAAGGATTTCATATCTCACCTATATCCCATCCATTTATCTCCGGTCAAACAAATGAGGCCATTGGTGCAGAGTGCACTTGCACTACAGGCACCCTTGTTCTTTGAGTGATTGGGATCCTATCATGAGGCCCAATTTGGACTTTGCCCAATAACTAGCCCAGATAATCCAAGCTTACTTTGGGTTATCCACGCAGAGTTCAGGTAAGAGAAATATGGGCTCAACTCTGGAGGACATGTCAACCTAACTGACCCAAATTTAAAGAGCCCAATAAATTCCGTGGGCCTATCTAATTTTATCTGGGGCTATCTAATTTTATCCGGACCAAAACTGCATATTGGCCGGCCCTCTGAGCCCATTTATAATTACAGTTCCAATAAATTCACCTCAAACCACTCAATGCTTTACTCCAATAATCAGTGACAAATAGTGATCTTCAATGCTTATTACATGGTACTGACCTCTCCTTCCTCATCCAAAAAAGCATCTGATCAACATCGTCAAGGGCGGCTGAGAAAGAGGTAGGAAGACAAAAAAGTTGGGAGGGGAGGGGGAGGGGGAGGGGGAGGGAGGAGCTCGGATATCTCATACTCTTGACCTCTGCGGGGAAGGAGCTGGGATGTCTCATACTCTTGACCTCGGCTACATCCAACGTGAGATTTATCCCATTGTGATCCACACATATAGCAAAACTCAAATCCACACCTACAAGTAATGTGCAAACACCCCTCACTTTTTTCCACACACATTTTGCAATTAGGGCATTTCCTCCAACTCTTCTTCTTTGCGAGTTCCTCCACCAACACATCTTCTCTCCCTTCGCCTTCCACCCCAAACCTCTCAAACTCTTGGCATGTAAACTCTGTATGCCATGGAACACGACACTTGGCACAGATTAATCTTCGACACGCAGGACATTCTGTATTCTTTATCGACATCCCTGTGTCATTGACAAGCATAGCTGAACAGTCCTTGAATGGACAATACACTCTTTGGGATTCAGGGATTAGCGACATGCACATCCACCCGTCCCACCGGTCAATGATGTCTTTTGAGACAATACTTTGACAAGCTTCGATACCTAACTCGGCTTTGCAATCTATTCCAGGGCAACAAATCACTGTGATGTTGTTTAGGACCTTTGCTTCAACGTGCTTGCTTGTGCAATCGCAACAAAAGGAGTGAGAGCAATTTTCGCTTTTGAACATTTGCCTATTTTGTTTCTCTTCAAAGCAAATTCCACAGAAGCTCCGCGATGCGTCGTATGCATTGGAAAGTGCTGAGAACAAACAAATTAAGTATGCTAGCAATATGCATGAGACGCTACTAAAATCAAAATAACAAACGGAAAAACATCGATTTTACACTCCCATTTTTAATAAATGTACTCCATTTCTTGTCTTTTATTGATAAAATTACATGTTGCACTAATAAACAAGGAATGAAGTGCATTAATAAAAAAACAAATGCTAGAAACAATTCTTTGGGTGGTCAAAAGAGGGTAAAAAAAAAAAAATATATATATATATAACTCTTGTGTGGAAGAGTTCTAAGAGTTGGAGTTAAAAAAAAAAGAGTTCTAAGAGTTAGACTCTTCCGCGTAAGAGTAAACTCTTATGCGGAAAATTCTAACTCTTATGTGGAGGAGTCTTCTTTATTGACCACCCAATGAGTGGTTTCTAACATTTTCCTAATAAAAAAGATTGTATCCATTTCCTATCAAGGATCCCGCAAGTTTTTAAAATCCGGACCTCCACTTTCCGGACTAAATCTCGACGATCCAAACTGTTCAATGTGTTTAAAATGCGTTTTAAGGGCCCTCGCGAGAAATCAGTAAAAATAAAATACCGGGAAGGGCTTGATCCGAACAGTTTTTCATAAAAACGAACATATATAGTTTTTATGAAAAATTACTCGGATCAAGCCTTTCCCGGTATTTGTTTTTGCTGATTTCTCGCTGAGACCCTTAAAAACACCTTTTAAACATATTGGACGGTTTAGATCGTCGAAATTTGAGCGGGATCTATGAGGTGTGGACGAAATCCGGATTTTAAGGGTTTGGATAGGAAGTTTAGTGTATATCATATATATATTATGAGTTTTGTATAGAATGATGTAGTTGAAAAGATCCGTCTCGATGAATATTATCCCGAGTTTAAATTATTTGGGACCACTGTTTAGACATATGACACAATACAATCAATTTAGAAGATACTTTTATTTCCACTGGCGGTGGAAATAACTTAATCTCTATTATCATTATTCTTGACCCAAAATTTTTTTTTTTTGAACTGCAAAAGGGTGGGAGGGGGCGGCGTGACCATAGGGGCTCCCGACCCACTGTGAAATGTCCGGTTCGAGCCATAGCTACTATCTGTGAGGACAGGCCGTCACCACAGCACCACATGAGTGCACAGCTGGCATAGGGTCCAACACGCAGCCCTCCAGCACAGATATGTATTGCGACTGGAGGGACTCGAACCCGAGTGCACGCGTGGGAAAGGCATTCAAGCCCCATCACCCATGCCAACTGGGCTACCACCTCGGTGGTATTATTCTTGACTCAATTGATTTGATCATAAAGTACTTTCTCATGTGGGGACCAAAATTTAAAACCATATTATCCACTAACAGAAAGAAAGTACTATAAGAAAAAGAAGAAGAAAGAATAAGAAGTACAAGGATAAAAGAATACACAAAACTTAACAACGAAGAAACAGATGAGTCGGGTCGTCTTACGAAAAACTTGGGTGCAAATAGGGTACCATGTGTGATGTGGCGCTACGTAAGCACCCGTAATGCCCTATCACAATTGTTCAAAAGTATTTTGGATGTTTTGGATTTAAAATATATACTCTTATTGGCAGGGGCGACTCTACCTTAGAAGCAGCGAGGTCAGGGTTCAAAAAATGCACTGAAAAAAATCTAAAAATTAGAAATAAATTAAATTTTCTTTAGCATTGTCAGCGTTGGGCTACTCGCACGAGGTTAAAATAACTTTTTTTTAACTAAATTTAAACCAACTTGTTATAGCCCTAACACAACAAAGCAAACCTAAAGCCAAATATAATATCACGCACATTAAACCCAATATATAATGAGATAGTGGATTTGGTAAAAAATAGAAAAGAGGATAGTGGAATGGATGCTTCTCTGTAATGAATATGTAAAACAATGTAACGGATATGTCTCTTTTGCCTAGTCGGAGTTTTTTTTTTTGCATACAGCTTTTCATTATGGACACGTTATGTATTTTTGTCAACGCTGGATGAAAATCCTGGAGTCGCCACTGCTTATTGGTAAGAGTTGCATATAAGAGTTAATTTAAAATCTAGACTGTTTTAAGACGGTTGAGAAGTTTTTCTCGACTGTCTTACCTAGGTTCCAAATTTATATTATAATCATAATAATTCTTTGTACAATATAGAAAACCCAAACTCAATTTAACCACCCTCCCAGCCAAAAGTATTGGAGAAAATAATAATAAAAAACTAGGGACAACGAATTAAAACTCCTGAAACTAAACACGAAACCATTTTCTCTATTCAAAATAATAGGACTCTGGGGTGCTTTGCACCCCTGGCCGCCCGATCATGTTTTGGACTGTCCGGATGCGTTATGCAATTTTAATTTAATTTTACTGGTAAAAAATTAAAACTCTTCCGGACTGTCTAAAACACGATCAGACAGCCGAGGAGTGCACAACCGAATTTCCGTATAGGAGGACGGTCGACTATGAGACTCAAAGCATTTTTAGTGAAGTTCCTTAACCTATGGACCGATATTACTAACAAAAGCAGAAATTAATCTGGTGCTGAGCACCCCCGGGTTCTAATACTCCTATTTTTTTCTTGAAATAATTTGACTGATTACAAATAATAATAATAATAACAATAATAATAGATTTAGGAGCTATTTTACAAAACTGATTTGTTATTCTTTTACGAGACATGTCACTCTCTCGCAAGTAAAACAATAATGTTAGAAACACATCACTTTCCCTCTATAAGCGTTCCATTGATTGAAGTCAGTTTGTGGAACAGGTAGTAATATTTTTAATTACTACTTAAATTGGCAAAATTAATGTAGTATTTTATTTGTGACGATTCTTTTTAAATGTTTGCCCATCCAATCTTGAAATTTTGCTTATGTCTATGGAATGAGCACAAGAACAAACACTGAACAACGTACCATTCGGAGATTTATCCTTCTCTATTGACTCTCCGTCCTCCTCTGCAACCGTATCGCCTCCTCCTCCGTCCCTCTCTCCCTCCTCCGATGACAACGCGATGAGAACAATCGGGACAAATACACAAAAATAAACCAACAGGACGAACGAGCGGCAGTCCAACCAGTCTCGCTGGAAAAAGCCGAGGGATTGAGTAAACAGAGTGGCATTAGTTCCGGAAAAGGCCTTGACAGAGAGAAAATTTTGATGTGGTAGATTTAGAAGGCTAATCGAAATCGCCGGACATTGAATGAGAATATCGTTATCCGGCGAGTTGACGGAGTTGAGACCTGGTATTAGGCCGGAAAACATTTCTCCGGTGAAGGAGGTACTAAGAAGGTGGACTGAATTGATGAAGACTGTGAAGTCTTAACGAACCTGGTAACGTTGTAGACTTGTAGTTGTAGATGTGCACTGTAAATATAGGCATTTCAGGACCCCACAGGCCACACCCCGTTAGGGCATCCTTATCAGGCTCAACAAAAAAAACACCAAATTTAACCTCAAAAACACCTTTTATAAATTAGCAAGTCACTTATCCTGACTTTACTATTCCCCTCAAGTCTCATAAAATAAAAAACTCTTTTGCTTAAAATATTGCTCTCCCCGATTGGGAGTTGTGCAAGTTTACTTTAATGAATAAAAAATTATTAAAGAGAGAGAGAGAGAGAGAGAGATGGAGAGAGAGAAAAGTGAGTGGGGCCGCATGGGGTATTCACGGGCAGAGAGGAAACAAGAGTGAGGGATGAGAAACTATTAAACTATTTGGTAGCCCGTGAACAGTAACCTTAATACCGAGTTACTGTAGCAAAACTATAAATTTTGCAAATTAGCCAAATGTTTGTTGAGGCTGATTTTGGGGTGTCTTTTCCACTTTGACTCAACAAAATACCCATTTGGCCAAAATAGCAATCCTGATGAGGATGCTCTTAGGCACGCTATATTTTCAAATGACTTTTTGGTAAGGCTATTGATTTCCACGTGAGATTGGGTTTTTTTTTTACAGAGCTTCCTGAAAAGGGGAGTTTGCCGGGTTTGGCTAATTTTTTGCATATGCACACTATTCTGCGGCTCCTACAAGATGACTGGTTCGGATCATTACGATGAAGTGCTTGTGCAGACCCCAAAAGGAGCTTCCGTAAACTCCCCTTTTAGGAGGCTCCGTGAAAAAGAAAAAGTCTTTCCACATTCATTTTTCGATAATTGCAAACTTTATTGGAAAATGCTACAATAAACACCCTTTATTTGGGCGTGTATGATACACACCCCTATAAAAGTTACTAGACACACCAAAATATTATGAATCATAGAAAATGTTACGAATCATATTGCTGAAAAGTTACGAAAAACTAAAAAATATTACGATTGCCAATGAGGTGGCACAATCTGGACCATACAATAGGTGCATATGGTACACACATTTAATGTGTGTATTGTAGCCATTTCCAATTTTATTTTGTCATTGTGTAACGTGAATTTACGATATTACTCTTTAACGTGTAAGAAAATTCACTCACGAAAGGCTAATCAAGTAAATTTACATATACGAAGACAAAAAAAAAGTGAGAGTGAAGAACTTCCCTTTCAGAAAATTTAGAAGGATAAGAAGACCGATCATAGAGGAAGGACACTAGATCTTAGCCACATAATTCGCGTGTGCATGAGTGAGTGAAAGCGCGAGCACAATGCGAGAATTGAGAGCAGGAGCGTAGAGAATTCTGATGGATTATGTGACTAAGAACTAGACACCTCCGGTGTATGTGGGTCCACCACTCTCGTGAGTGCCTGTGTGTACGCCTTTTTCTACTTTTGTTGGTAGTAGCAAAGTTGGGAGATGATGCTTAGGGAGCACTAAAGTACTCTATGAGATTTAAGGTTCAACTCGATAGAATGATGTTAGCTTGCTGTAATAATTTAACTCGGCTAAAATGTAATAATCTATCGTTATACAAAAGGAAAGGAAAAAAAGAGTACGGATGAGTGAAGAGGAAAACAATTAGGTAGTTAAAATTGGCAAGTGATCTTCGCACCCTTTTTTTATAATCACATCCCCTTTTTGATCTTTTAAGACAATTTTTAGGGCCACTTAGCCAAAAATCCAAAACATTTGACATTTTTAAAGGGAAGGACAAGGAACTTTTGCAATCAAACGTAAAAACAAAAAATATTGGACATTTTTAAAGGGAAGGACAAGGAACTTTTGCAATCGAACATAAAAACAAAAAATATTGGACATTTTTAAAGGGAAGGACAAAGAACTTTTGCAATCGAACATAAAAACAAAAAATATTTGACATTTTTAAAGGGAAGGACAATGAACTTTTGCAATCGAACATAAAGAACAAAAAAATTTAGTGATATGTCACTAATTTTTAAAAATTCTAATTTCGAGCATAAAATTCGAAAAAATCTCCACCCCACGTCCAGCCGAACACCACCCGACCTTTAGCCGACCACTTCCAGCGACCAAAAAAATTAGTGAGATGTCACTCATTTTTAAAAACTCTAATTTCGAACATAAAATTAAAAAAAATCACCACCCCACCTCCGGCTGACCACCACCCCACCACTGCCCGACCACTTCCAGCGTCCAAAAAAATTAGTGAGATGTCACTAATTTTTAAAAATTCTAATTTTGAACATTAAATTCAAAAAAATCACCACCCCACCTCCGACCGACCACAACCCCACCTCTGGCCGACCACTTCCGACGACCAAAAAAATTAGTGACATCTCACTAATTTTTTTAAGCGCCGGAAGTGGTCGGCCAGAGGTGGGGTTGTGGTTGGTTGGAGGTGGGGTGGTGATTTTTTTGAATTTAATGTTCAAAATTAGAATTTTTAAAAATTAGTGATAAATTTATCAATTCTGCCATTACGATAAATTTACCAGAAAATCGGAAAAACAAAGTAAACCCATCGCAAAATCCAATCATCAGCCTGAAATCGAGTATGAGAAAGAGACCCAATTGATTCTCGCTGATGCAATCTTCTCTGTACAATGGAAAAAAATGCTAATCTTTTACTACCTCGGAGAAGAAGAGAGCGGAAACAGACGGAGTAACAGATTCCACTAGACGATCCAAGTTATTGACATTCAGGGGTGCTCCAGGTGGGGAAGACGAACAGACTGAGGGCGGATTTGACGGTGTAGCTGTCGCATCATCAGCTTCAGTCCGATTCTCCTTCGCCGTTGCCGCCGCCGCCGACGGCTCCGGTGACGGCTCCACTCATCTCAGCAGCGGCATAGATGGTAGCAGGGGTGGGGGGAGGTCGAAGCCATCGGTAACCACGCCGTACAGAAAACTAGTAAATACTCACTAGTTTTTGGATGTCCTTCCATTGCTGAAAAAACGCGTGTCCTTGCCTTGAATCTGAAAAATGGTGTGTCCTATCTTTAAAAGGGGTAAAAAATGTTGTATTTTTGACTAATTTTTTCCAATTTTTATGTGTAAGAATTCTACTAAAACACAAAAAAAGAAAGTGTGTTTATTAAAAAATAGGACGTAAAAATCATTTCCTCTAAAATAACAAAAAAGGGAGTAATTGATGACCTAGAGACATGTCAACAAAGAGAGACTTTTGATCTTGTTATCGTCGAAGGTATGGAGTGTCTAAGTGCTCTTTCCTTCTTTTTTCTTTTCTTTTCCTTTTCATTTTAAAGAAAACATTAAAAATAATTAAGATACTTTAGCAATGCCCTTAAACATATAACACAAATAAGCCACCACTACTCATGGAAAGTAGCCACTAGATTTGTGACATGATTATCCCACATCGGTGGGAAGGAAAATTGGGAGTAATATATATATATATATATATACTCCTTCCGCCCCTTTTTAAGTAATTCATATGAGAATACGTGCAATTTTAAGCCCCTAAAAAACATATTTCTCTATATAACTTTTAAATTTGTTTTATAACAAATTATAGTGCTCATTGAGTACTTTAATTTGGTGCCAAAAAAATTTAAAAACGATATACGAAAGTACATTTTTAAACATTCGCAAAAATACACGTTTCACAAGTGGATCACTTAAAAAGGGACAGTATATATATATACAGTCCAGTGGGCTTCCCATCAGGGAGCCCTCCAATTCTCCTATTTCCCGATCAAATTTTCACAATCCGAACCGTCCAATGTATTTAAAAAGGTGTTTTTAAAGGTCCCCGTGAAAAATCAGTGAAAAAAAATATCGGGAAGGGCTTGATCCGATCAGTTTCCGATAAAAATGCATATATACAGTTTTTATCGAAAACTGATCGGATCAAGCCATTCCCGGTATTTTTTTTCACTGATTTTTCACGGGGACCCTTAAAAACACCTTTTAAACACATTGGACGGTTCGGATCATGAAAATTTGATCGGGAAATAAGAGTCCCTGATGGGAAGCCCATCAGGGAGTCCTGATGGATCCCTTATTTTATATATATATATATATGGATTATGATCTCCTAAGGGATCCCTTATTAAAATTTGGTGCGGACCTAGCCTTTCCGGATCAAATTTTGATGATCCGAACCGCTCAATGTTTTTAAAATGCGTTTTTAAGGGCTTACATGAAGATTCGTCACAAAAAAAAAAAAAAACGCGGAAGGGCTTGATCCAAACCGTTTTTGATAAAACTGTAAAAATATTGAGTGGTTCGGATCGTCAAAATTTGATCCGGAAAGTTGAAAAAGGGCTAGGTCCACACCAAATTTGGTAAGCTTAGGAGATCATGATCCATATATATATATATATATATATGGTAAGCTTCTCCTTCGAACTCCGGGAGTCCGGACCTCCGTGATCTGAGCATTTTTTTGACGATCTGATCCGTCCAATGTGTTCAAAAGGTGTTTTCAAGGGTCCACGCGGGAAATCTTCAAAAAAAAAAATCGAGAAGGGCTTGATCCAAGCAGTTTTTCGCAAAAACTGTATATAGACCTTGGAAAACACCTTCTGAACACATTGGACGGATCAGATTTTTCCAAAACAATTGGCAACCAAAAAAAAATACCCCAAGAGCTTCAATTCGGGGGTCCGGATAAGAAGCTTTGGGTATATAATATATATATATAACAAACCAAGTAAGGTAACATTTTTGAGCCACGTAGTTAGACTAAAAGCTAGCTGGTCAGCTGGGCAGGTCTTTACATGTGATATCAGAACTTGCATCAACCGGAAGTGTGAGGCAGGTCTCGCGAGGAGACATGATTGGGTGGGCCCGATAAGGGAGGGAGCTTGAGGTGTTTATACTGATCGAATGGAACGGGTGCACAAGAAAACTGATAAAACCGCTAAACCGAACCGATTCGGACCAAACCAATCTATTTGGTTAGGTTTTATGGTTCATTAATTTGGTTATGGTTCTAAAAATCTAAGAACCTGTACTAATGGTTCGGTTACTGATTCTTAATTTAAAAACCACGGTTAAAACCGAACTGGACGGTATTATATTTCTCCCTCTGTTCCAAAATAATGTTCCACTACGAAAAGTCGTGCCATTTTTCAAATAAAAAAATGAACTACTTCTGTAAATCATTTTTCGAATTTTTTCGCACCAAATTAAAGTACTTGACGAGTACTTTAATTCGGTGCGAAAAAATTCGAAAAATGATACACGAAAGTACTTCATTTTTTGATTTGAAAAATAGCAAGAGAGAGAAAGTGGGGATCTTATTTAGGAACGGAGGGAGTAATATTAATATATATATATATATATATATATATATATATATATATATATAGAGGCCCGATCTAGTCCGGGAGTCCCGGATCCGGGACTCCACCTTCCCGATAGTTTTTTGACGATCCGAACCGTCCAATGTGTTCAAAAGGTGTTTTCCAAGGCCCACGCGGGAAATCTTCAAAAAAAAACACCGGGAAGGGCTTGATCCAAGCGGTTTTCGCAAAACTGTAAATATGCAATTTTTGCGAAAAACTGCTTGGATCAAGCCCTTCCCGGTATTTTTTTTCGAAGATTTCCCGCGTGGGCCTTGGAAAACACCTTTTGAACACATTGGACGGCTCGGATCGTCAAAAAAATATCGGGAAAAGCATCAAAACGCTTCAATCCGGGAAATCCGGGATCCTTGATAGGATAATTCGTGTATATATATATATATCAGGGACTCCTATTTCCCGATCAAATTTTCACGATCCGAACCGTCCAATGTGTTTAAATGGTGTTTTTAAGGGTCCCCGCGAAAAATCAGTGAAAAAAAATACCGGGAAGGGCTTGATCCGATCAGTTTTCGATAAAAACTGTATATATGCATTTTTATCGAAAACTGATCGGATCAAGTCCTTCCCGGTATTTTTTTCCACTGATTTTTCACGGGGACCCTTAAAAACACCTTTTAAACACATTGGACGGTTCGGATTGTGAAAATTTGATCGGGAAATAGGAGAATTGGAGGGCTCCCTGATGGGAAGCCCATCAGGGAGTCCTGATGGGAAGCTCACTGTATATATATATATATATATATATAGAGGCCCGATCTAGTCCGGGAGTCCCGGATCCGGGACTCCACCTTCCCGATATTTTTTTGACGATCCGAACCGTCCAATGTGTTCAAAAGGTGTTTTCCAAGGCCCACGCGGGAAATCTTCAAAAAAAAAACACCGGGAAGGGCTTGATCCAAGCGGTTTTCGCAAAACTGTAAATATGCAATTTTTGCGAAAAACTGCTTGGATCAAGCCCTTCCCGGTATTTTTTTTCGAAGATTTCTCGCGTGGGCCTTGGAAAACACCTTTTGAACACATTGGACGGCTCGGATCGTCAAAAAAATATCGGGAAAAGCATCAAAACGCTTCAATCCGGGAAATCCGGGATCCTTGATAGGATAATTCGTGTATATATATATATACACCAATGATCTAATAAGGGATCCCTTAAACAAAATTTGGTGCGGACCACCCCTTTTTTCACCTTTCCGAGCCAAATTTTGACGATCCGAACCGCTCAATGTTTTTAAAATGCATTTTCCAAGGTCCACGCGGGAAATCTTCAAAAAAAAATACCCGGAAGGGCTTGATCCATACAGTTTTCGGTAATGGTAAAACTGTCCATACAGTTTTCGGTAACTATATGGATCAAGCCCTTCCGGGTATTTTTTTTTGAAGGTTTCCCGCGTGGACCTTGGAAAATGCATTTTAAAAACATTGAGCGGTTCGGATCGTCAAAATTTGATCCGGAAAGTTGAAAAAGGGCTAGGTCCGCACCAACTTCCAATAAGGGATCCCTCATTTTAAATAAAGTGAGGACCAAGCAATTTATTCACTTTCTGAATTGAATTTTGACGATCCGAATCGTTAGATGTGTTTAAAATGTGATTTTTAACAAAAACTGGTCAACTGAAGCCCTTCCGGGTATTTTTTTTTGGACGAATGCTCGCAGTGGACCTTAAAAACATATTTTAAACACATCTAACGGTTCGGATCGTCGAAATTTGGTCGGGAAGCATGAAGTCCTCACTTTGGTCCTCATATAAGGGTCCTTATTAGAAGTTGATCATATATATATATATGTGTGTGTGTGTGTGTGCATATATATTAAATATATTTTACATTACAAAATTATGAATCTTATAAAATCCTATAATTAATTAATTATTTTTTGAGTTGTTATGGTGCTCTAAATTCTAAATAATCTTTTGAACTCATGTGTTGTGATGAAGTCTTTCTTAACCGGGTAGAACCAGAACCGAACCAAAACCAGTCCGATCTTGCGGTTTGGATCTGGACTGGTTCTTTATGTGTATTGGTTAGGTTTTGATTCTTAAATTTCTAGAACCGGTCGGAATGGTTCGGTTACTGGATTTGTAGAGAACCGGTCCAATCCGGACTGTGTGCACCCCTATTGAATGGGTCCTACCATGAGACACGCTTGAGGAGCTTAATGTGCTTAAGCGGACACTTGTCTCACATCGTTTGGTGGGTGAAAGTGATGAACCGTAGGGTGCAATAGGGACGTTGCGATCCTAAGTGTGACAACACACATGTGATTGTCCCACATCGATGGGAAGGAAAATTAGGATATATATACCTGGATTGAAGGTTTTCGGGTGTTTTGAAGGTTTTAAAACATATTTTTGCATGATCCGAATTGTCCAATGTGTTTAAAACATATTTTTAAGGGTCCCCGCGAGAAATCGTCAAAAAAAAAAAATACCAGGAAGGGCTTGATCCAAACAGTTTTTCATAAAACTGTAAACTGCTCGGATTAAGCATTTCCCAGTATTTTTTTTGACGATTTCTCGCGGGGACTCCTAAAAACACGTTTGAAACACATTGGATGGGTCGGGGTCGAATCACGATGATCCGAACCGCTCAATGTGTTTAAAACGTGCTTTTAAGGGTCACCGCGAGGAATCACCAAAAAAAAATAAAAAATACCCGGAAGGGCTTCATTCGAGGTTTTTTCGATAAACTATATATGTACGGTTATTATGAAAAACTTCTTGGATGAAGTCCTTTCGGGTATTTTTTTGTGGCAAATTCCTTGCGTTGCCCTTGGAAAACATATTTTAAACACATTGCGCGGTTTGGATAGTCGATATTTGGTCTGGAAAATAAAAAAAGGGGTGGTCCTCACGGAGGAGATCCGTGAGGGAGTCCTTAGTAGATCATGATTGTATATATATACATATATAACGAACTGAGCAGTTACTGTATAACTTGAGGTTAACTTTTTGAGTCACGTGGTTAAACTAAAAGCTAGAAGGTCAGTTGGACAGGTCGTTGCAAGATTTGTTGCTTTAACATTGTTAAATAACTTTTTTTTTTCCCTTTTTTGTTTGGTGCTTGTGGCTTTTTCTAATGGTAAAAAACCTGAGTCATAATAACTTTGTATAATATGGCCAATACACGTCTTGCCCTAATAGCTTCAATAGAAACTTTGTGTGATACGTTCTGAGTTATTGGTAGTTATAATTTGCAGAAATGTAAAAGAAAGAATGAAGAGAAGTGTAATGAGACAATTGTATCGCTGGAATTCACAAAGAACAAATGCAAATGAATACAATGGAGAAAAATGGAGACCAAGTGTTTGATAATTTGCTAACAGGAACTCTTGTCCTCTAGCATCCAAGGGAACTCTCGTCCAATGGCTTTACAACTGAGTTTTTCCAGAATGCCAAACACAAGCCTTTCCCTCCTATTTAATACCCAATCCCACTACTGCTAAAACAACAAACAACAAACAACAAACAACAAACAACAACTTGTAACTGTATGTAACTAACTTTCCCTCCTAAAACAAGAACTAGAAATAACAACTATTCATGACACGTGTAGGAAGGGATGTATCATTGCCCCCCGCTTGAAAAGAACCTTGTCCTCAAGGTTCAAAGTGAGGAAATTTGGCCTTCAAGGAACTATAAAATTCTCAGGTCGCATCTTCCGGAAATGAGTTGGTCCAGTGAATGAGGAGTTGAGTTGCTGGTTTTCCCCTGTGCTTCATCAACCTGCGATCCAAAATAGCCAATGGAAATGGTTCCAAAGTTCCAGATGCAGTTTCTGTCGGCAACACTGTTCGAGGAACAATCTGATGCCCCAACTTCCTTTTGAGTAATGATACATGAAAGACTGGGTGGATTTTAGAAGAATCAGGGAGGGCCAATCTGTAAGCTACCTTTCCAATCTTTTGAATGATCTGATAAGGACCATAGAAACGTGGAGACAACTTCATGTTAGATCTGAACTGGACTGAAGCTTGTTTGTAGGGCTGGAGTCTGAGAAATACCCAATCACCTGTCTCGAATGCTCTCTCAGTCCTGTGGCTGTTAGCTATCTGTTTCATCCGATTCTGTGCTTGACCTAAGTGATGTTTAAGCAACCTTACAGTAGACTCTCTGCTGGACCCCCACTTGTCTACTGCTGCCACTTGTGAACTCCCATTAATGTAATGTAAGTAGGTAGGGGGAGGTTGGCCATATACTGCTTCATAAGGAGTCAAGTGGGTGGCAGAATGGTAAGTGGTGTTAAACCACCATTCAGCCAGGGGAAGCCACTGAACCCAATCTGTGGGTCCATCCCCTGTCATACACCTTAGGTAAGCTTCTAGGCACCTGTTGACCACTTCGGTCTGTCCATCCGTCTGAGGGTGGTAGGCAGTGCTCAGACATAATTGTGTACCCTGAAGAGTAAAGAGGCCTTGCCAGAATTGGCTAGTAAAAACCTTGTCCCTATCAGACACAATGGAGGTGGGCATTCCATGTAACTTGAAAATGTTATCCATGAAAAGCTGGGCTACATCCAAAGCTGTGTAGGGATGTGCTAATGCCATAAAATGAACACTCTTGGATAACCTGTCGACCACCACAAATATAACAGATTTTCCTTGAGAAACTGGTAAGCCCTCTATGAAGTCCATGGACAAATCAGACCAAATCGTTCAGGAATGGGTAGTAGTTGAAGTAGTCCAGGACTGGCCAGGGTTTCAGATTTGTTTCTTTGGCAAGTATCACATTCAGCTACAAAGTTATAGAGTTCCTTCTTCATTCTCTTCCAATAAAAGGATCTTTTGAGTCTTTTGTATGATTTCTCCATGCCTGAATGCCCCCCTAAGGGACTACCATGCACCTCTGTCATCAACAGCTGCTTGACGTTCCCTGTGGATCCCACTACCAACTTCCCCTTATGAGTGAGGACACCATGTTGCCAAAGATAACCTGGGTGAGCTTGTGAATCTTTCTGCAGGTCTGTGATGATGGTTTGGAGCTCTGGATCAGTAATCCAAGACTGTTTTAAGGCCTCAAGCCAATCCGTTTGCACCACTGATAGAGCATGTGAGGTTGCAGCCATTTCTGCACCATGCCTTGATAAAGCATCAGCCACTATATTTTCCTGTCCAGACTTATGTAAAATCTCATAGTCCTAACCAAGAAGCTTTGTGAGCCATTTTTGTTGCATAGTAGTAGAAATCCTCTGGTCCAATAAGTATTTCAAACTAAGATGGTCGGTTTTAATGATGAAATGTTTACCCAAGAGGTAGTGACTCCATTTGTGAACTGCATATACAACATATAACAACTCCTTTTCATATGTTGAAAGGCCAAGGTGCTTAGGAGCTAGAGCCTTGCTAATAAAAGCAATAGGGTGCCCAGATTGCATAAGTACAGCCCCAATCCCTACTCCTGAAGCATCACACTCCAGTACAAAAACTTTAGTGTAGTCTGGCAGAGCTAGAACAGGAGCTGAAATCATGGCTTGCTTTAGAGTTTGGAAAGCATGTTCAGCTGTTTCAGACCATCCAAATGAATCCTTTTTCAACAAATTAGTGAGGGGTTGACAGATTTTGCCATAATCCTTGACGAATCTCCTGTAATATCCAGTTAGGCCAAGGAATCCTCTTAGTGACTTGACTGTGGTTGGTTGTGGCCAGTTCTTCATACATCCAATTTTAACTGAATCTGCTGCTACCCCTTTATCAGAAATAATGTGCCCCAAATACTCCGAACTACTTTGACCAAAAGCACACTTAGATTGCTTAACAAATAGTTGGTGTGATCTGATGGTAGAGAGTGTGACTTTCAAATGGTTAAGGTGTTCATACCAGCTCTGACTATAAATCAGGATGTCATCAAAGAAAACAAGTATAAACTTCCTCAAATAGGGCTTGAAGATGTGGTTCATCAAACTCTGGAAGGTTGATGGTGCATTGGTCAGGCCAAAAGGCATTACCAGAAACTCATAGTGGCCTTCGTGGGTTCTAAATGCTGTCTTTTCAATATCACCCTCATGGACCCTTATTTGATGGTACCCAACCCTAATATCCAATTTGGAGAAAAACCTTGCTCCATTGAGCTCATCCAACAGCTCATCGATAATTGGTATGGGGAACTTATCCTTAATGGTTAGTTTATTAAGTTCTCTGTAATCCACACACATTCTCCATGTATTATCTTTTTTCTTTACCAAAAGGACAGGGGAAGAAAAAGGACTGACACTGGGCCTGATTATACCAGATTTCAGCATTTCCTGTACCATTTTTTCAATCTCGTTCTTCTGGAAATAGGGATATCTGTAGGGCTTCACATGGGCAGGCTCACTTCCAGGTTTTAAGGGAATTCTATGGTCTGCTGTCCTAGATGGTGGAAGGGTTGTTGGTTCAGCAAACACATCAGAAACATCAGAATACTCTTGCAGAATGGAAGAAATATCAGGAGATACCTGTGAATCATCCTTGATAGTTGACAGACTGTACATTTGTGCTATGAATGCATGCTGAACCTGCTGTAAATCCTTCCCAATTTGCTTTGAAGTCACCTGTTCCACCCTCAACTGATTACTCCCCTTTAGTGCCAGTGATTTCCCATTGTACTGAAATTGCATGAGCAGGTTTTTGAAATCCCAAACTATTGGACCCAGAGTACTCAACCACTGTATCCCCAAGACCATGTCACACCCTCCAATGGGTAGCAACCTTACTTTAGCCCAGAACTTTTCACCTTGCATTTCCCATGACAGTTTCCTGCATACAGCCTTGCTACAGAGCCTTGTTCCATCTGCTACAGCAACAGAAAGGTCTGGAGTGGAGTCAATGACAAAACCTGAATTCCTGGCGATGTTGGGCTCTATAAAATTGCGAGGACTACCAGAATCAACCAAAATGATGATTGGCCTTCCTTTTATAGACCCCTGTAGCCTCATAGTTTTAAAAGAATTGCATCCAGATAATGCATGCATTGATATCTGAACTTCATCTAATTGATTTTCCTCCTCTGGCTGTGGTTCTTGATCATATTCCTCCTCTTCATCATCCCCAATTATCAAATAGAGTTGTCTATTTTGGCATCTATGGCCCCTCACGTACTTCTCATCGCAGTTAAAACACAACTTTTTCTCTCTCCTATCATCCATTTCCTTTTGAGTTAACTTTTTGATTGGAAAAGAGGGTTGTGTGGTTGAGTTATTACTAGTGTGCACAGGAATAGAGTTTACAGTTGTGGAAAAATTCACTTTAGGATCAGATCTTACCCCAGTCATGTTAGGAATTCTGGGCATGGACAGGTTGGTAGACGTGGGCCAGTTGTTAGTGGGTTTTGGGGTTATCTTGGATCTCCTTGCCACTGCTTCAATACTCTCTTCCTGCAATCTTGCTAACCCAATTGCTTGAGCTATGGTAGAGGGCCTAAACATCTGAACTCCCGCCTTGATGTCTTCTCTTAGCCCACTGATGAAACAACTGACAAAAAACTCCTGGGTTAAGCATTAGTTCTATTGGCTAACTCTTCAAATCTCTCTTGGTAAATCTTGACTGTGGAGTTTTGTCGTAGTTTGGTGAGTTCCCCCGTTGCATCCTCATAGACATTTGGGCCAAATCGAACCCTCAATCCGTACTCGAACTCCCTCCAATTTACAGATTTCTGAGTCTTCTGAAACCACTGATACCATTGTATACCCTTCTCATCCAAGTGCATGACGGTCAATTTTACTTTCTGATTTTTTTCCACTTGGTTGAAATCAAAGAACCTTTCACATTTGTACAACCAACCATTTGGGTCCTCCCCCGAGAATTTCGGGAAATCAATCCTCGCAACTCTAGTTTGAACAGAACCAGAAAAGGAGGACTGGTTTTCAGGATGGCTGTGCACCGCCTCTTCTCGATCTGGCTGGATGATTTTAGCAGCCATTTGATCGTATTTGATACTCATTCCAAGAATCAGATCCTTGAGTTCTTGAATTGAGTTGTCTGTACTTTCCTTCAATTGACGAAGAGCTTCATCGTTACGCCGCTGTTCTTGAGACCTAGTATCCATGGTGATGGGTTTCCGAGGAAATTTAGCTCTGATACCAATGATACGTTCTGAGTTATTGGTAGTTGTAATTTGCAGAAATGTAAAAGAAAGAATGAAGAGAAGTGTAACGAGACAATTGTATCGCTAGAATTCACAAAGAACAAATGCAAATGAATACAATGGAGAAAAATGGAGACCAAGTGTTTGATAATTTGCTAACAGGAACTCTCGTCCTCTAGCATCCAAGGGAACTCTCGTCCAATGGCTTTACAACTGAGTTTTTCCAGAATGCCAAACACAAGCCTTTCCCTCCTATTTAATACCCAATCCCACTACTGCTAAAACAACAAACAACAACTTGTAACTGTATGTAACTAACTTTCCCTCCTAAAACAAGAACTAGAAATAACAGCTATTCATGACACGTGTAGGAAGGGATGTATCATTGTGATACCTAATTTTTAAATTGCAGTAACTTTCGGTCCCTGTAACTTTTAACTTTAGCAAAAGTTAGAAAATAACATTAAGACGGCACAACTTACACCTAAGAACGATTTGATAGCACAGCAAAAAACTTTTGAGCTACTGCATATTCGTCCGGTCATTGATTTCAAGACTCCAAAATTAGATGAGATAGGTGAAATTTAGCTCTGACATCTAGTTACTTAAGAGAAAAAGTGAGTAACTCTAGAACCGCAGGACATAAGTTTTCATTGAAGTAATTTTCTTGATAGGCTCTTTGAACCCTTGTTATAAATAGTACTACATCATTCGTCCAGAGAGAGTCCTTGAATTTGATGAATATGGCTAAGAAAGAACTCATTGATAAAAAAAAATAAAAAAAAAGGGAGAAAGTTGCATGGAAATTGTTTGATTTATGCGAACATCTCTCTTGATGCATTTCGCTGGAGGGTCTTTTTTTTATATACGATATATATCAATGTCTCTTTATTGACTCGAACCCCAAACTTTTCCCCTTAACAGGCAAGTTGTACAATCAAATGGGCTATAAGCTACATCTCTCGCAAAATTCAAACTAACTTTAATTAACCAACCAGTAACTAAGCCCAGCTAGTTTACATCGTTTGATACCACTCGTTGAAGCCCATCTCAATTCTAGTCCAGTATAAGGCCCAACGTTATAGGCCCAATGAACATTGATGGCACAGTTCTAGTCCAGTGTAATGCATCCAGGCCATTGTATCACGAGAGATAAACGTTGTCTGATTCCGGTAAGTCATCAATTTTGTTTTAAAGAGACCGTATAAATACATGGGCCTCGGTTGGTATATCTATTTCCAAATTCCGTTTCAATATAAAACTATTAGAGTTTCTATTTATAGTTTCAAAACCCTACTCATCATATTATACAAAAATGACATGCATTACTCCAGCTAGTATTTCACAAGATTTGATTGAGACAATAGAGAATTCCCACATATTTTTCAGAATTTTTTTTTCCCCTCCAAGCGGCCTTTGCCATGATCCGGCAAAGGCCAGTTTTCGACTGCTTCTTCGTTCTCCGATCAAGCATGGTCGCCATCAGAGTCCTTAACTTCCTCTTTCTTACTTCCACCAACTTTGCCAATCGTGATGCCAATGAATTTACAAGGCTCGGCTTCCTCCAGCATTTGAACCACGCGCCTCATCGTAGGCCTCGTATTCGGAAGCCTTGATGTGCAGAGAATGGCAATTCTCAGTACCTTAATTGCCCCTTCCCTATGAACTTCTGAGATGGTTGAGTCTACTATGCTTAACACAGCTTCTTTGCTGTTCAACTTGGTGGATACCCAATTCACTATGTCCTTATTGTCTCCGTAGTCCGGCTCAATCGGCCTTTTTCCGGTTACAAGCTCCATCAGAACCACTCCAAAACTGTACACGTCGCTCTTCTCGTTCACCTTGTAGGTGTACCCATATTCTGCAAAATTGAACTGATTAGCATCGGTAAACTGGTATGATCGAGAATCCATATCACCACAAAAGGAAGACAATACTCTTATGGGCAACAAAATTTAATTCTCCTATTAGAAAAAAGTTGACATGGCAACATATCTGCGTGCAAACTGATTTGAACGTCTGGTTAAAAAGAAAGAAAAAATATATATACCAGGAGCGATGTATCCGTGAGTTCCGGCAATCACGTGGCTCGAGTCGTTGCTTTTGTTTCTCTGAACAATCTTCGCTAGTCCAAAATCAGCAATCCTCGGCTTCAATAACTCGTCCAACAAAATGTTACTAGACTTAACGTCCCGATGAATCACCGGCCTCTCGCAACCGTGGTGCAAGTACTCCAACCCCTTCGCTGCGCCAACAGCAATCTCATATCGAGTCTCCCAATCCAAGGCCATCTTCCCACACGTATGCAGCCGATCCCACAAACTCCCGTTAGGCATATACTCGTACACCAACAAACTCGAGTCCTCACTCGTTATGCTGCAGTACAACTTCACCACGTTAACGTGCCTAATCGAACTCAACGTTTCCACCTCGGCGTCAAACTCCTTCGACTTCCCCGCGCGCTTTGTTAACATCGGAGTAGTGCTCCGGGTCTTTTTCCGGCTGCCCGAATCCGAGTTCCAAATATGCTTCACTGCTAGCTCTACCCTATTGGCTAGCACAACTTTGTAAACATTTCCAGACCCACCTTTTCCTATCAGATTCTCTTGCTTGATTGAATCAAGAATCTCATCTTCTGTGAAACTTAAAACATGGAATGACTTTAAGTCCCAGGAATCTTCTTTCAAAGACCTGTCTTCACCTTTTTCACTACCTTTCTTCAAGTACAAAACATACGAAACAGAAAGAAGTAGCAAAATTGCACCCACTGCCACACCAAGTATGATTAACCAGAGGCTCTGGGACCGACCTGAATCCGACGAACACCTTCGGAAAAACTTGACGTTTTGACTGCAGAGGCCACTGTTTCCAGCGAAGCTCCCGTTATAGGCTTCGATCGAAAGAGACTGAGGTATCGGTCCGGTTAAGCGGTTGTTTGAAAGATCAAGAAGGCTTAGTTTCAGTGATGACAAGGCCGCCGGAATTTGACCGGAGAGCAAATTTCCCGACACGTTTAACGAGTTTAGAACCGGTAATGACCCAATAGAAGTTGGAATTTCTCCGGTAAGTGAATTGCGGGCCATGTTTATGTCGTTGAAAGCAACACAATTGGCTATGGTCTCCGGTATTGGACCAGAAAACATGTTTTCCTGTAGATACAGTCGGTTAAGTAATTTGAGTTCACCAATTGTGGACGGAATTTCACCGGAGAATCGGTTGTTACTTAAATCAATAGCAATTAAAGCCGTGGCTTTTGAAATCTCTAACGGTAATTCACCGGATAATCGGTTATTAAAAACGAGCAATTGGGACAGAGACTTTGCGTTTCCAATGTCGGATGTAATCGGGCCTTCAAATTGATTCATTGCTAAATCAATTAACCCGACGTTGGGTAGTCCCCAAATACCACTGGGGACTACCCCAGATAGCGAATTGTTGCTCACCCGAAATCGGGTGAGTGACAAACAATTCGCGTAGCTCATTGGAATATCTCCAGTGAGGTTATTCTGAAGCAGCAAAAGCTCCGTCATCTTCCCTTGTTTGCACATCTCCGGTGGAATTCCACCCGTCAGCAAATTCTCCGACGCATCGATGAAGTTGAAATCCGACTTGGACCCAAGCGTCTGAGGAAGAACACCCGTCAACTGATTCTGATAAAGTGACAAATTCACAAGCTTTTCAAACTCCCCAAACTCAGCCGGAATCGCACCGGAAAACCCATTGTTGTAGAGTTGTAAACTCACTAACTTATTCAATGTCCTGAGCTCCGAAAAATCGCCGTCGAGGAAGTTCTTCGAACCGTCGAATTTCTCTAAATTGGTCAGGTTTCCAAACCCAACTGGGAATTTCCCAGTCAAGCTGTTACGGTAAAGCTCCAACTGCCATAACTTCTTCAGCTTCGAAATCTCAGCCGGAATCTCACCGGAGATATAATTACCTGACAGCTCAAGATTTATCAGCTCCGTTAAGTTCCCAATTCCTTTCGGAATCCGTCCTTCAATGCTACAATTCGATAAGTAAAGCCAATTCAACTGAACAAGCTCCACCACCACTTCTGGAAACAGAGTTTTATCAAATTGGTTATCTCCGAGGCTTAATACCATAAGACCCGTCATATTCCGTAACGAATCCCACGGAAAAGTACCAGATAACCCACTGCTATTCAGATACAGATAGTTTAATCTGTTTAGAGGGGAAATATCTGGAAAAGGACCGGAGAAGAAGTTGTTACCGAGGTCTAAGTAGTTTAACTTAACGCAGTTCTTTAAATCTTCGGTGACTGGACCGTGGAGTGAGTTGTGGCCGAGTGAGAGCTTTTCGAGGGATTTTAATTGGCAGATTGAGTCGAAGGGGATGGAGCCAGTGAGTTGTTGGTTTGATAAGTCGAGTTGCGTGATTTGGTTGTTTGGGTTGCAGGTGACGCCGGTGAAGTTGCAAAGGGAGTTTGTGGGTTGCCAGGAGGTGAAGAGGTTGGTGGTGGTGGTGGTGGTGGTGGTGGGGGTTTGGAGGGAGGTTTTGAGGTTTAGGAGGAGTTGGAGGTCGGTGGTGGAGTGGCTGGGAGAGAAGAGGGAGAGGAGAGAGAGTAGTGAGAGGAAGTGGAGAAGGGAAGCAGTGGTGGATGACATGGTCGAGCGTTTGGGGAATGTGAGAGGTTTTCGGCGATGGTTTGATGAGAGGAGAATGGATGAGTAGAAGACACTGGACCAGGCATTTTAACTAGGGGTGTCAATTTTTTGACGCAACGCAAAAATACGTCATGAATCCAACATGAAGTCAGTGGGTTAGGATCGGCTAGTTTTGATACGAAACACGAATATAACACGATGTGATAACACAAAAAGCTAAACAAGTTGGGTTAGGGTTGAGAGAATTTAACTGGGAGTGTCAATTTTTTGACGCGACGCAAAAATACGTCACGAATCCAACATGAAGTTAGCGGGTTAGGATCGGCTAGTTTTGATACGAAACACGAATATAACACGATGTGATAACACAAAAAGCTAAACAAGTTGGGTTAGGGTTGAGAGAATTTTGACGCGAACACGAGATCACACGACACGGGAATTCATGAAAGGACACGATAACACGGCACGGAGTTAGCGGGTTAGGATCGACTATTTCTGACACGAAACACGGATATGACATGACACGATAACACGAAAACCTAAACAAGCCGAATAAGGATTGAGAGAATTCTGACCTGACACAAGACGACACGACATGATATGACATGATGCCCACCCCTAATTTTAACAGAGAGTTTGGACGTTCACACTTCACATGCCTAATTACTGTTCCTCATTTATGTTAATTTCTATTAGATGTGGAACTATAGGCCCTGTTTGATAACCCGACTAGAAAGGATGAGATTCGTAAGGTGATGAGATTTGGATAGGTTTGGTAATGAGAAGGGATTGGTAATTTGTATGTTTATTTTACATCAAATTAAATGATAGGATTGTCATTACCATGTTTGTTTCACATGGGACAGGATTGAATTGAAACTACAATTCGACATCATTCTTCGTAATGTTTTTGCCTCTCATTAAACACACAATCCTGTCTAATTCCTTTTTTTTTTTGAAAAGGTGTGTTTTGGGCATAACCTAGGTATTTTGAGCATTAATTGTTTGAACCAAGGATAGTTTGGTATTTTTGCCATAACATGTGAGGGATTGGACCCCCCCGGGATTCAAAATACCCCCATTATGGGGAATTATGGCATCTCTAGTGGACTACCTAAAAGAGTATCCTAACTAGTTAGCTAAGAAAAACTCAAAAATGGTCTCTAGTGGGCAAAAAATGACTCCCTAAAATCCTAGGTATCACCCCTCACTCCCTAAAGTGTCATAAGTCACTACCTAAATTTGGGGAGAGACTTAAGGAGAGAGATAGAAGAGAAAAGGGAAGGAGGAGAGAGAGAATGACTTTAAGGAGAGAGAGAGAGAAGAGAGACAAAGGAAAGACTGAAAGTTAATGAATATACATATACGTAGCCCACTAAAGTGCATTCTTCATTAGCTATCTAACTAAGTTCTTAACACAAAATGAGGCCCCACATGTGCTTAGGTGTATACTATAGCAAACATTTTTTAGTAGTCCACTAGAGATGCTCTTAGTAGTCCGACCTCATTTTTTAAACCAAACACAATATTAGATGTCACGCTCTAAGGAGCGCTCCACAATTATTGGAGTGTGATTTTGTTTTCCCTCCATAAAAGTGGAGAACATTACCATCTTTCCTAATGGTTAAAATGAAGTAGATCTCACTCCTGCAATACAGTTTTTTGTAAAAATGACATCACTTTTCATTAGAATGTATCCATTTCAACCAATAAAAGGGAGGATGTGAAAAAAATTAAATTCCAATTATTGGGTGAAATTCCATAGTTATTGCATATCTCCAACTGTCACGCCCTCATTTTTTATAACCAAAATACAAATATAATCCACGTAGGATAAGTCAAAAGTCATACAAACACCCGTTGAAAAGTCAAGGTCAATATATACATATCAAGTCAATGTTTAATGTGCTTCTAGCCAAGGGTACCCGTACCCACATGCATAAATATCAAAGGTTTTAAAGTAATTACATATTTCGAAAAATGTCAAAAGATTGAAGAAATTTAAAGTTACATGACCATCTCCCCAAAATATACTAAGTATGGATCGGATAAAATAACTTCATGATCAAATAAGTTTCATGTCATGCATCCACACTCCAAGCATCCAACTCATGTTCCTTACCGAGTACCTGAAAATGATAAGGTGAGCTCACTAGCCCAGTAGGAAAACCAATCTACTAACGATAGATGTATAAAGTATGATATGAGCACGTGAAGTTGAATACCATGAATGATTTGAGAGAAGTATGACACGGAGGACTAAAGCAAGTGATAAATGATCACAAAGTACATACGTGTCCAATGAAATACCAAAGTGTCCAAAAATAACCCAAGTGTCCGTCAATTTCTTCTTAACTGTTATCAATTGTGTTGTGGGTCCAAACGCGTATCCAAGTATCCAATTTCACCAAAATACCGTATATTTCATAAAATTCTTCATGTTCAAACATTTCTAAAAAATAACCATTTGTCTTTAATAGGGAATTAATTGTCTTTAATAGGGAATTAATCCCTCCGCTAGATTTCGTGGGCTTCATTCACTCCTGCCAGATTTCGTGGGCTCTATGCACCTCTGCTAGATTTCGTGGGCTCTGTGCACCCTTTCATAAAACCATTTTTATCCATAAAACATATTTGATTCAACAAACCATTTCAAAACTTCACATTTCTTTCCTCCGTCACAATTTTCATCAAAAGTGTCAAACCGACTCAATTTGATGCGTGTCTGATTCGTATAACGAAGTGTCCAGTAAAATCACGTGTCTAAATCTTGGTTTAAAGATTTCAGAGTGAATTTGAGGATTATCATGATGCCAAAGGTCGATTACACGAAGATATGAGTGATCGGGGGCCAAACGGGCATCAAGGAATGAACTGGGACGAAACCGGACGAAGTGGTGGTTGCTGAATTTTCCGCCCGGGTGGCCCCCAATCCCACCTGGGCGGTCGGGGCAAATTCTGGGCTCTCAGAAAATGCAGATTTTCACCCTTTTAGATGTGGAATTTCAACACAAGTCCTATTTTGATGATTTAAGCCCAAATTTGAGATATCAAGCAATAAATAAACATGGAAGGAAAGTAAATCAACTACCAATTGAGCATTCCAACAAGTAATTTCATAGATCAAGATCAAAATAGGAAGAAAACCCATTTTAACGGAGAATACTAAAAGTTAGGAGGATTTGTGAGCCAATGCAAGAGTATGTGTAACTAATCAACTAAATACAACTAGAGGGAGTAGAAATTAGTCCCCTACCTCAAGGATTAAGCTTGAAATGGGTAGGAAATGGAAAACCCTAGCTCTTGAAGCTTCCTAACCGAAAAATGCTTGCTCTAAGCGAAACCACGGAGACCTGGACTCCAAATAGCATGTAGTTGACAAATTTAAGGTTGGATCTTGAAGTATTTGAGTGAGGGAGGTGGATTTGGTTGGAGATTTGAAGAAATTTTGGAGAGAGTGAAAAAGAGAGATAGACCGGCTTGTATAGAGAGAGTGTGTGTGTTTTGTATTCTCTCCAAACACCCCTTATGTTTCTAATGTATTACACATGAACCCAAGTGCAATTGTCAAACTCACATTGGCCCACATTAACTCATTTTCATTTCCTCACATTTCCCCAATATTATTTCCGGAATAATGCATAAAAATATGGGTCCTTACACCAACGACATGGCATTTTCCTTTTTGGTTAACGGCATTAGTAATGACAGTGTTAACAAATGGTTATTTTTTGTCATACGGTAGAAGAACTTATTTTTACCTGAATCCCATTCCACCCAACTACAATGGGTATCAAATTCCTCTCCATATGATTTAAACCAGCAATCTCACAATACTTAGTACCAACACAACCACTGTGCCAGACTTTTCGTTGCACCCAAAAAAAAAAAAAACACTAGGCCAATTGTGTGGTTAACAAAGGCTAATGTTATGTGTACAACACTTTGGTGTACACCAAATGTACACCATCCATGTGTGACCAATTTAGAGTTCTATGTAAATGATCAGAATCGTTCAATTTGTTAAAAACATGTTTTTAAATGTTCTTGTGTAAAAAATCAACTTGTTTAGATATCCGTAAGGACTTGATCGATTTTTGTTCCTTGAATTTGTTGGAAAAAAAAACTGACTATAATGATCGAGCATTTACCGATGTTCGAATGCCCTGATTTTTCTGGAGACCCTTAGAACAATATTTAAAATAAATTTAACAATTCCGATTTTAGTGTGGGTCTATAAAATGGGTCTCACATGGGTGGTGTACATTTAGTTTACATCAAAATATTGTACCCATAATTGGACTCACAAAGGCTAATGTTAACGAAGTTGGTGATGTGAATATCACATCACCTATGGGGTATTTGGACGACGGATTTGATTCTGGATGGATTTGTAATGATGGCGGATTTGAGGGTGGATTTGTAACGAGGGTGGCCCCACCTCCTAAGAGAAAGTGCACAAAATGAGGTAAATAGGCATTTGAGCTTTTTTACCTAGCCAATATGAGAAAAACACCCTTGCACCCTAGGGATGGCAATGGATCGGTTTGGTCCAGGTTTTGCGATTATCATACTCAAACCCAAAGTATTTATCTATACCCAAATCCAAACCGATATCCGATGGGTATGAATTTTAGTGCACCATAACCAAACCATATGGATTTGGATTTTATCCAAACCGCACCAAACCTGCATTAATATTCATTCCATTAATGAACATATGAAGGAAAAAGATTATATATTAAAATAAAAAAAAGTAATATACCATATGATTTTTCCATTAAACACCTAAATTCCAACATAATCAAAGAAAATAACTAAGTAATAAACTTTTCTTAAGAGGTTCTTATAGAGACTCTTGAAATTTTTAAAGGATTTGAGAGGAATAAGGAGGGAGATAAAAGAAAAAGTTATTGAAAGTTCTGAATTGAAAAATAAAAATTACATGTACATAAAAAATAATATGTGTGTATATATATATAATATTATATGGATCGGTTTGGTTTTGGGTTTGGCCAAATACTTGCTAAGACCAAATCCAAATCCAAACCCGCTGGGTATCATGTTTTAAAAACCAAACCCACTCCATGGGTAGGAAAAAATATAAAAAACCGCAACAATTGGGTCGGTTTGGTTTGGGTATCCATTGGTTTTGGGTGAAATTGTCATTCCTATTGCACCCGACTATGTAAACCCCAAGGTATTTTTCCTCCAACTACAGTAGCTGGCTATGTTTACCTAGGCACTGTACACTTGTTTTCCATTTCTTTTTCTTTTTTCCTCCTCCGCCTCTCTCTCTCATCAAAAGATGTACTTTTTTTTTTCCCCGGCAAAAAATGTACTTCAAGTATAATATTTACTGATATTAAATTTATAGAGAGAAAATAATAGAGAGACTGGTGGAGGGGGGAACCAAAAAGTGGATAGGTAAACCAGAAATTGTACCTTTTTGACAAGGTATTTTGCCTAGTGTTGGTGCACTTGCTCTAAGAGGGTGGATTTGTAATGAGGTGTTTGGATGGTTTTTTGAGAAGGAAGATTTAGAGGGTGGATAAGAGGGAAAATGACTGATTTACCCCCCACTTGGGTAATTTAATTTCGAATTTGATTTATTCTCCATTAATTGTGGGATAAAATAAATTCATTTTAAGTTACAATATTTAACAATATTATTTATTAAAAATATATTATTTCCGAATTTTTTTTAAAAACGTAATTGGAAAGTTAAGATTTACTAAAAAAATTACTACTACACCCATCCATTACAAAAAAAAATAAAAAAATACTAGTATGTCTTTTTGTACAGTTTTGACTAGAGTGGTATACTACTCCACATACTCCACAAATGTAATTTACAGTGGGATTAAACCCACCCACAAGCCCCAGCCACCACCGACTTCTCTTTCTCTCTCCCCATCAAGCAACCAAATCGGAAGTTTTGCCACCACCAATCGCCGCCCACTAGATCGATTACAAAAAAAGGTAAAGCTTATTCTTATTCTTCTCCCTCTCTCTCTCTCTCTCTCTCTCTCTCTCTCTCTCTCTCTCTCTCTCTGTGCCGAATCTAAACATGTTTTTTTTTTCCTGATGTTGCTGGATTTCTTGTGGTTGATCTGAAAATGTTTTGCTTGTGGTTGATTTGGAGCTCAAAAACAGTAGTTTGTGGCGGTTTACTCCAACAAACATTGCAAAGGGTCGGCATTCTTTATTTTTCCTATATATAGTATCAAAACATACCACGTCTCCAAAACTAGCATAGTCTGCCATCATCTTTGCATCGGCCTAGAAGATATTTGTTATCAAATCATCCTCATCTACTTGAATGGCATAAAAAAAAAAATTTTGGGCCTTCTAATTGCATTTTTTGTAAGAATTCTAGTACCCCACCGGTATCACCCATCTTCATTTGTACACTTCTCTTGGAAAGCAAATAATTTTTGTAATCTTGTGGGATGAACCCTAAATTTTCTCGTCCACCAACTTGCTTTGACATAAACTCAACTATTGCTTTGGAGCTATCCCTGAATCATTCTCCATATCTGCTCCAAGTGCTTGGGCAGGAGCAAAATTCCTATGAGACCAAAATAAGTGGGTTTTGCTAGGACTACATAGTGTATGATTATACACTGCACCAAAGTTAAAGACAAGATACTTTTGAGTAACTCGACAATATCAAATTTTCATTCTAGCCAAATAGCCAAACCTTGTTTCAGGACGATGACTGTAGCGGCCGTGTTCATAAGGGTCAGCAGAGGCCCCACTCTGCACGATTAAAGAGCTAAAGGATCACCCTATCAAAATCTACAAAACTGAATGCAAATCGATCCGTTTCACCCTCGCTGAACATGTGGTGCCCTCAGCTTTCGGCGTGGTTGTCCAGATTTGGACGAATATCGATTTATATGAGATTCGCCGAGCCCAGAGATGTCATGGTCATGACATCTCCCAGCTTGGCTCTCGGGGGTTCCGCCGATCGGCGTGCCGACCACCCGAGAGCCCGAGTGCCTCACTGGCCGAGTCGGTTGATGTCAGTCATGTGGGGGCTCGGAGACACTGGGAATGGCGGTAGTGTATCTGGCACGCTACACATATCACAATGGATCATTTAATGCGACAGTCACCTACCCTGCCACCGCCGCCTGCAGAGTCGCATGGGTGATGGGGAATGTCTCGAGGCGAATTGACCCTTCAGACCCACGTGACTTGACGTCAACCGAAGCGCGGCGTCTGCAGCAGAGATGGAGGTCACATCAGCTATCACTCCTCGTACGGGTGGCAGGCACGTGAGGGGCACCGAGCGCATAGTAAGCACGCCCCCTCAGCCTATAAATACCCAACCACAACTACCACTATGGGTATTCCTCTCTCCTCATTTACTACCCCTATAACTCCACTTCTCTCTCTAAGTTTCCGGCACATTTCTTTTTCTCCGGTGACTGACTTTACCATCGGAGTGCCTTCCCGGACCACCACCGTCCGGGCTAGGCACTAACGTGGTCGTTCAAGTGTGCAGGTTATCCTCTTCAACGGGCAGATAGGGTTCAGGCGAGGTTCAGCCATTCCATCACCCTTTTCTCCTTATCAGAAGATCCAAAGAGCTCACTCTGGCGAGAAGGACCCCCACAATGACATTTTACAATAACATCAAGTTTATTCGCTCCCCACTTACCTTCACAAGAGCAACAAAAAGTCTTTCAAGTTATCTTACCACTCTTATCCTTACGTTCTTTATTTCTCCGAATACTGAAACCAACTTTGTAAGCATAAGAATTGTAAAAGTGATAAACTGCTTCTTCAGTCAAAATTTCCATGTCAAGTTGTGGGATGGACTCTTTGGAAATTCTGGAGTGTATCAAACATATATCATTCACTGTCAGTGTTGAATTTTGAAACCCATTTTGCTCACCCTCGTCTCCAGAGAAAACATTAATCTCAGAGAAAACATTAATCTCATAGAAGTCACCATCATTGTCAAAATTCAATTTACGGCGAGACTGAAAGTCACCTCCTAAAACACTAGCTTTAGGGTCCATAACCTTCATATGAAGAACAAGTTTAAGAATAAAACACAAGTAATTGAAAAGAATTAAAGGAACAAATACGACTACTTCACTAGTTTTCAACCCAAATGACTTGTTTGAGCAATCAATTACAGATAGTATGGAAGAACGATTCATATTTTTGGGAACAAAACTATTGAAAAATAAATTCACAATCACTTTTACAGATAGTGTGAGAGATTGATTCACATATGTATATATATATGTATAGAAGTTGGGTTACGTACCTTGGCATCGACGTTGCAATTGGGAATGGGTGAGAACAACTAGAGGGCAAAAAAATTGGGTAACTACGTACAAGCTCGTTGGGGCGGGAATCGTTCCTTCATCTTGTACTTTTTCCCTCCAAAATCCATAGAGATTTCGTGCCCTAGATCATCAGAGAGGTTGAAGATGATTTTCCAGATGTTTATCGCTTGTTTTTGGCTTGAGAAAACGGCAACGGAAAGTCCAGTTAACAGCGTTAAAGGGTTGAGTAGAATAGTACACGTGTTGGCCCATGGGAGGTGGGACAGCAACGGGGGTAGGAAGGAGGGGGCAAAAGATCTAAGGCCCACATTTCCATGTTGCCCCTCGTTAAATCTCTCGTAAGAAGTTGGAATTTTAAAAGGGTTGTGCTAGTGACCACCCATAGGGTGGCGTACCTTTTTCCTGAGAGAGTATTAAAGTATGCAGGTCCCAACTCCCAAGAGTATTAAAGTACGCACACACCCTTCTTATGTCACTTGTCACTTTAATACTCTCTCAGTACCTACTAGTAATTCACCATTTGCTTCTCTTTTTCTTTCTTTTTTTTGTATTTTTGCCAAACTTTCGTCTCGGAAAGAAAAATCGAGATGAAAAATCTTTAACCTTTATTCAAAGATGATAAATGCTAACAGGTGCAATATTGTATCGGTTACGAGCTTGAACAAGGACATTTAAGTGGGACACAACAAGTGTACTTTTTGTGGGACCCAACAAGTGTAACCAGTGCAACATTGCATCCATTACGGGCACAAATAATTTTTACTTTTTTTATTCTTCTCGTTGAGCCAAGATAATAATTTTTTGTACCAAATTAAAGATCCCGATTAGTTTTTTATTTTGGTGCAAAAAAAAATTCAGAAATTATGAAGAAAAAAATTATGGAAATTTTCTTTAAAATGTTGTATTATTTTTAAGTTATCGTCATACGGACCATACAAAAATTTTAGAACGGAGGCAGTACATAAACATTGTACACAAAAAAGGAAATACGGATGAAGTTTTTTTTTTTATTTACTTTTAAACGTGATTGTAATATTTATTTACTTTTAAACGTTATTGTAATATTATTCACTTTTAGAAGTTTTATTTATTTATTATTCATTGTTACGATAAATTAATTAACTAATTAAAATAATATAAAGTTTCTAAATATAAAGTCAAATTTAAATGTAAATGTAAAAAAATAATTTACTTGCAAATGTAAGTTGAGTAAACCAAATTAAATAAGTATTTAAATAAATAAAGTTAGAATTCGTCTTTGAGACAGAGGCACCGAGGGTAGTCACCCGAACACCCTGAATTTTTTTGTTTTTATCAGAAATACATGTTTTATGACAACTTTTTTATGTTCGTAACCTAATCCTTCTAGTTTATTTAATTCTTACATCATGCAATCTGTTGTAAGGAGAGATCCTATAGTAGAAGAAAAGAACAAATTTCGTGCGTTAAAAGATTAATAATCCATAAACAAAAATAATAAACAAAAGAAAGTAAGTTGGCCCAGTGATAATGGGAGGGGCGTTTCTGACTTTGTGTGAAGGCGCTGTCAGGGGAGGGGAGCAAAGCAGCTCTCGAACCAATGGTACCATAAAGCTGTCCTGTCAGTAACCTTTTAAGTATCGCCAACCAATGCGCGCGTGGGGTGCAATGCTGACCACCCTTAGGGTGGTTTCTAGCATTTGCCATTTTAAAATACAACCCATCAAGGGACAAAATTGAAAAGTGAAAAAAAATACAAGATTTAATTATGTTTTTTTTTATAAAAAATTTCTCGACAAGAGACATAAAATGAGACGGATGGAGTATTAAATAGAGAACCCATTAGATGTTAGGGGTGATTAGGCAAAAAAAGTAAAAAATGGTTTTTTGGTTTATTTGTTTTGTCTTTATTAAAAAAAATTTGCATTTTTTAGTTTTGCGTCAAGTTTTCGTGGTGTATGGACGAATCCAAAGAGTATAAAATTATGGTCGAAACTAATTTTATTTTAATAAAACCGAAATTAAACCAAGAAACTGATTTATTTTTGTTTATTTTCGGTTTTATTCAAAAAAAGATTATTTTTTACCATAATTATATACTCTTTGGTCATCGAGACGAATCCATAAACCACGAAAATTTGACGCAAAACCAAAAAATGAAAAAAAAAAATTGAATAAAGACAAAAACAAAAGAAATCAAAAAACCGTTTTTTACTTTTTTTTTTTTTGCCAAATCGTCATTGGAAAAAGAGAGAAAATATGCAAAGAAGAGAACAAAAAGGAAGCAATCAACAAGTACTGCAGAGCTGAGACATGCAAATTAACAAAAGACAGTGGAAATGGTACTTTCCACTTGCTCTCCTTCTATTGAGTGTGTCACTGTCGAGTAGTGGCAAAAAAGTCACATGACCACGGAAACTCGATCAGCCGCCGACGTTCATCTCTCATTGCTTCCACAAAATTAATTCAGCACATGGATAATGTTGTTTTGTTAATGGATTGGCTAAGAATGAAGGCTGAATTTTCTACTAAAATACTGTCCTTCCGCCATCATCAAAAGTGAATGTTGTTTTCAATAAATAGTAGCATTTGTGTAAAAAAGAATGATTTGTAGACAAATAATAAAAATATCATAATGGAAACTTGGAAACCTCACTTTAAAATAGCAACTTCTACTGAATTAAGCATGGCTAAAAAGGTTGATAATTTTTTACGTTCCCTGTTCCAAATTTCTTATATCTTTTGATTGCTAATGTTTTTTATGATTTTGAAAGTTTTGTATAATAAAACTAATTGGGATCTATTAAAAATAGAACCATATTGCATATATTTTGAGATCGATATTAGAAGGTCACTACAAGAAAAAACACATTTGGCCACATCTAAAAAAGTCACCAAAAGATGGATTTTTGTCGCCTATACTCTTTGGCTACAGGGGATAAGTAGTCACCAAATCCGTGTCACTAAAAGTCAATGGCCACAAGATAACGAGCTTGTCGCCGAAAGATGTGTCCTGCGACAAGAGAACTTGTCACGGAAAGGGAGTTTTCGGCGACAAGCATGTCGCCAAAGGCATTGATCACAACCATCTCCTTTGAAACATGTCGCCAAATGTTTATTTTTGGCCACAAGCATGTCGCCGAATGTTCGTTTTTGCCACAACTGGTAGTCACCAAAAGTATCTATATATACTGTGACTACAAATACCTTGTCACCAAAAATAACCTTCTGCCACATCATGTGACGCCAAATCAAAGCAGCATGATATATAATGTTTGGAAATTTTGTAAAATCATTGCACCTAAAATTTTATTGACACATCACCATTCATATAAAAGCCAATCCACGTACTTTAACCATAACATAAACTTTATATCAAAGAATCCAACAATCACCATTAATTCATCCACATAAGCTCCTTAAAAATCACCAAATCCAATGTTCAAAACTAATAGAAATCGTCATACTACTTTATCTACTAATGACAATATCCAAAAACAAAAGTAGTGGAAATCAAATCTTTGAATGCCTGAAGCCAATTCTACACATCCATCACATCGATCACCCAAGTAGTGGAAATCAAATCTTTGAATGCTCAAAGCCAAGTCTCCTCATGCATCGCATTATCACCTGTGAAAAAGAGCACAAAGCCACTAACATGTCATCAACGATCGATACTAGTATATGTAGCAACTGAAGATAAAAAAAAAACATATAATTTAAAACTGTAATCCTAAACAAGCAAAGAAAATCAATAATTTCCACACTTTCAAAATTAAGGGGTAAAAATTCCATTCCATGAAGGAACTTTTCTTATCAATCCAGAACTGAAAGAAATACGAGATGCCATCACCAAGAGATCCACATGAACTACTGAAATCTTTGTCCAAAGTACACCACCTAAATCAAATATGCACACAAATGGGTACGAAAAGATAAAAAAAAGGGAACTAGATAGAAAAAAATGAGTATTGTTTTCCAAGTATGAAGTGTCGAAAATGGCTTAATGTCAAATGATACAGGCTTCTATTATAGTACTTACTTATAACCTGGATTGAAAAAAATCTAAATCTGCCGCGGAATACCATTTTTCGGCCACCTAATATCAATTTAAGCGCCAAAGAGAAGGAATCTCTATTTGCAAAGTAAATGCACAATACTCTTGGCCCGACACTCGTGGGTTTTCACTGCAAACTAGATTTTGAATTTCTTCAACAATGGAACAGTTTCAAAGCCAACAAGATCTGTGAATATTTGTTCAAGACGAATGCCAATTGTATACGTACTTGTCGATCTGATGCGATGAGGAAAAGACTAGACTAGAAGTAGATAGTAGATAAGAATAATAGTAGACATGTGGGATGCAAGCTTTTAGAAAGACACATAGTGCATATCAAGCGTGATCCTTGTATGGATCACTTGTACATTGATAACCCATAACTTGCACTTTGTCATTTATAAAGTTGTACTGACTGAACATTAGAAGGAACACATAAGCCTTCCATTATAATTGCTATGATCTAGCATCTAGGAATGCAATACAATTTCTTTGTATTTCATGTTTCAAACTTTCATTGACGAGATCATCACAGATTCACGAGAAAAGAAAAAAATGGATTTAGTATAGTAAATTTCAGATGGTATGATGTTTCTTACCTTTGACTCTTTAGGCAAGAAAGTACAGCAAGAACACATTGAATTTAGTCTCTAATGTTCAATTTATCTCAAGGGGAGCTGCAAGAAAATAGATGAAAAGTTAAAGGACAAAGCAAATTAACTGAGATTGGTTTCCAAGGGGAAAATTAAACAAGGATGCAAGAAATGAGCTTGCAACAAATGCAATTAAATTTAGTTGGCAATGCAAAATAAGCTTCTGCCTAAAAAAGTCTACCCTGCTTCTGCCTAATACATAGACTTTGCTGGATTATTAACACTTGCCAAAAAAAAAAAAAAACAAACTATGCTGGATTATTAGCTACGGCCCTTATCATTGACAGTATCACATTTCATGATGAGCATCAATGATACAACTATATGAACATCCTTCTCGTCATTTCATTCCGTATGTAGCCATATGAATATACTAGCATAGTTGCACGTGCAAAGGTATATCCGTTCTTGTTCTTTTACTAGGACTAAAGGAGACATTCGAGATGCTAGACATAATGATTAATACTTTCATGATCAAGAAGCAAAAAAAATCAGTTCAAGAATGCTACGAACACACTGTTCACATTTCCCCCGTGGCATCAGTTAAGTTTCCTGTGACTAGGGACATGCTGGTTATTCTGATTCTAAACAATCAAACAAGATTACTTGTAGTGGCAATATTAATGGAAGAAGGGCTGCACTATTCGACTTCAAGGCTATAGTGCTTGTGCTAGTTAGTTTTAAGGAAATGGCTCCTTTGCTTTATCTAGTACTTCAGGTATTAATGGGTGATAATGGGGTAGCCATTTCATGCTTTCTACCTTACTTTTCTCATTTTTCTTCCCTCTTTTTTCCCCATGCACTCTTTTTACCTACAAAGAAACAAAGATATCAAACCAAATAGATCCTTAGATATATAAAACTAATTAAGGTTGGATGGAACAATATACAAACCTCTTGACATGCGTCAAAGAGAGGGAGAGCAGAGATTTCTTACCCCACGGTGATGGTTGTAGAGCAAGAGAGAGCACGAAGAGGCCCCAGTTCGTATCTAAAAAGGTATATGAAGAATCCAGAAGCTGAAAATGAATGTTGCACAGAAACTGTAGAACAAGTTTCGTTGGGGATTTTTCACAAACACCTAGCGTGCATAGCTCCAGGCGAAACCCCCCAAAATACTTCTCTGAACCAAATACACGGCACCCAGACAAGACAAGCAGAGGGAGATGCAGAATAGAGACACAAACTCCAAATTCAAACTAAAATCGAAACTAAAATCGAAAAGTACCGTAGACACGAAGCTGGAAAGAAGCCCCCATGGATGATTATAGATGAATATTGCTGAAGTTTGCTTCTGGAGAGATGCCCATAATCCTGAAGGCGTCTACATAGCTTGCGGCCTTAGAGGGAAAACAATCGTTGGCCGTAGATGGTGGCGGTGCAAAGAAATTTATCAGTTACGATCGAAAGGAGTCATCTGAGGATCTGGTGGAGTGTTTTGCCTCTTTCATTAAGGAAATGAAAACAAAGAGAGGGAGAAGAAAGAGCAACAGATTTCTTACCCCACGGTGATGGTTGTAGAGCAAGGGAGAGCACGAGTTGGAGAGGGAGGGAGAGGCACAGAGTGGCTTCCACCATTTTAGACTGTGGATGAGATGATAGGCGATATAACCTAGGCTATTTTTTTTGGCGACAATGAAGAGTGGAAGACACATCGAAACGACGTAGTTTCGTTTGATAAAATTAGAGGCTTTTTTGGTGACAAGGCAGGCACAGTGAAACGACGTAGTTTTGTGTGGCAAAAAATTTTGAGTGAAATTTTAAAGCCGCCTAAACGAGTTTGATCCCGCCTGCGCCAAAATTCACGGCCTTTGGCGACAAGCTTGTACTAGTGGCCTTAAATTTATCTTTCAGCGACAAGTTTCTGAGTCACCAAATCTCCTATTTCTTTGGCGCGCACATTTTTGGGTGCCCAAATATTTTCAGTGACAAGCGTTAAAATTACTTGTCGCCATTGGGTACGTTCCGTGACAACTTATTTTTTGTTGTCACCAAAAGATTTTTTTGGATGTAGCCAAAAGTGTTTTTTCTTGTAGTGGGTATAAGTAATTAAAAAATAGTGCGCATACACGTAAACCCAAGCAATTTGGGATGGAGGAAGTAATTGAACTCCAACTTGCATGTCTTTGCCTTTTCAACCTTGCTAGAACGAGTGTGATATTTATTCTCCGTCACTGAATGAGAGTTATCCTCATTTTAATTGGTGAAAAAAGTATGTGATCCATGAAATCAATACACTTTTTAGTAATAATATAATTAGTTAGTGAATGGACCTTACACATTTTTTACGAAGCAGAGTAAGAGTAGCGTTTGAAGAAAGATGAACAAAATCAGAGTCTGCTAGAACATATGGTTCTATATGTACATGAACCGGGACATGGACAAGATCAAGTGATTGGACACCAGGTAATAACACATCTATAGTCCTCAAGCACTTCTCGTCTCCTGTGTCTCCTCAAAGGGCTTGCAATATTCACACTGATGGCGCTTCGAAAGAGGAGCACCCATGGTCTGGCCTGGGTTTCACGGTTTCATCTCCAGACGGCTCTTTAATTGCGCAAATTGCCTTATCCACTTACAGCAACAATCCTATCCAAACAGAACTTATGGCAATTCATGAAGCATTCAAATGGTCTATAATTAATGATTATATTGTTGTCCATCCTTATACTGATTGTTTTAATGTTGTGATGCAGTTAGGAGGGAGGATTGATGGCCACCATGATGATGCATTTTTGCTGCGCAACCATCATATGGAGCTAGCCAAGCTCAATTTTTGCAAAATCTCAAAGGTTGCGCGTAAGGAAGTTGTGAGGGCGCATATGCGAGCCAAAAGAGCTCTCTCTTCCTTCATGCATCATCCAGATACAGGGGACGGAAGGATGCCTGCTTTAGGTGTAGGCTAATGCTTTATCTTTAGTGCGCATACACGTAAACCCAAGCAACAATCCTATCCAAACAAAACTTATGGCAATTCATGAAGCAGTCAAGTGATCTATAATTAATGATTATAATGTTGTCCATCCTTACTACAAGAAAAAATGTCTACAGTGTGGATTGAGTTTCCTCGCCAAAGCACCAAATTTCCTCGCTAAAGGAATTGGTGAGGAAAATTTTTCTCGCCAAGTTTCCTTGCCAAAAGGTCATCGCAAAAGGTATTCTAGCGAGGAAAAATAAATTTTCTCGCCTAATCTGCCAATTGACGAGGAAATTTTTCCTCGCCAAACTCCTGAAACTAAAAAAAGAAGGAATTCAATTCCAGCTTCTCTGCCTCCGCTGGGAATCGAACCCGCGACCTCCTCTCAAGCAATGCACGCCCCATCCACCACACCAACTTCCATTTCAATGCAAAGTTCAACAACTTTTAATATATAACCTTTTGTAGTTCTTTTCACCTCACTATTTTTTTAAAATCTTTTTGCCTAATTTTAGTCTCTTTGTAGTGTTTCTTTAAACTTCTTTCTTAAATCTTTTAATGTTATTTGTTTTTACTGAAGTTTTTATTTTTTATAATTTGATATTTTCCTATACCCTTTTATAAGTCTTTACTTGTTAGAATTACTTACCTTTGCATTTATATATTTGTTTGTTTTTAAATTTTGTGAATTGATAACCGATTAATGAATTTTGTTCTTCCCCTTTCTCCGGCTTTTCATCGCAAGGAAAAAAATTATTACTACAACTGACTCATGAGAATGTTTTTGGGTAGTCTCTACCTTCGTAGGCATTGACTTGTTACGTTTGTGTTATGTTTGACTTGAATGATCTTGTATTGAGAGTTACTTGAATATCTGGACTTGTCGAAGTAAAGATTAGTTTCTTATTTACCCTTAGAACAATTAATTTAATGTGAAAAATTATATTCGTCCGATTACTCTGTCATGCTTACAATTAGATATTCGCGACGATATTTGTGCTACTACTTTTTCTATCTTCCAATTTATTTTTTTTTCAAATCTAAATAAATCAAGCAGCAACATTTGGAAATATATATTTTATTTTTTATGTCAGTCAGATTTTCTAATTTTGATACCTATGTAATGATTGTAACACATAAATCTTAATTCACTTTCTAATACATGATAGTATGATACCCACCTTTGTTTCAAAATGGATGATCATTTTAGGAGACCAAATCATTATTCTACTTGAGTAATAATAATAATAGATTTATATGCAAATGACATGATCAATATGATATGTATACATTTAGTCTCACTAATTAGTGTGTGCATACGACGAATAAGTTCTTTTATTATAATTTTATGGTATCATAAATAGGATAAGTGTGTTTAATTTGAACTACTTATTTATTTTACGATATTAAATACCAATTATAAATTTACACAAGTATGGTTTTGCGAAACATTTTTTGATCTTTGAAGTGTCAAACTACGGTGAAATAGAGTAAAATAAAAATGAAAAAACTACGATAGTCATATGCAATGAGTAATTATTCCATGCTTCTAGAGTAATATGTGATATTTTAGAGTTACATTACCATGCATTTACGTGTAACGAGTGATTATTACGTCTTATTACAACCAAATGAGACATACATGACTTGAAAAGTTATCAAAAATTGACTTGCGTGTACCCCACCTCTAGCATGTGGAAAACCCCAATACGGGTAAAAACCATGAAAATGAATCAAATCTTCGATCTTTTGGCGAGGAAAGATAATATTTGTCGTCAAATGGGTGCTCTTTAGCGAGGAAATATTCATTTCCTCGCCAAATCTTAGCTTTTTGACGAGGAAAAATAATTTTGTCGCCAATCTTTGCTTTTTGGCGAGGAAAGATAAATTTCGTCGCCAAATGGGTGCCCTTTAGCGAGGAAATATTCATTTCGTCGCCAATCTTAGCTTTTTGGCGAGGAAAGTTAATTTCGTCGCCAAATGGGTGCCCTTTAGCGAGGAAATATTCATTTCGTTGCCAATCTTAGCTTTTTGGCGAGGAAAGTTAATTTCGTCGCCAAATGGGTGCCCTTTAGCGAGGAAATATAATTTCGTCTACATAGAGTACTCTTCGCTGACGAAATCAATTTCCTCGCCATAGAGACCCATTTGGCGAGGAAATTTGAATTTCCTCACCACATTTCGTCGCCATAGGTAATTTTTCTTGTAGTAGCTTATACTGATTGTTTTAATGCTGCGATGAAGTTAGGAGGGAGGATTGATGGCCACCATGATGATGCATTTTTGCTGCGCAACCTTCATATGGAGCTAGCCAAGCTCAATTTTTGCAAAATCTCAAAGGTTGCGTGTACGGTAGTTGTGAGGGCGCATATGCTAGCCAAAAGAGCTCTCTCTTCCTTCATGCATCATCCAGATACAGGGGACGGAAGGATGCATGCTTGATAGGTGTAGGCTAATGCTTTATCTTTAGTGGTGTTTTATGTACATTGATATGTTTGTTTTTGTCTCCCCTCTATACTGCCTTATTTATTTTAATGCATTTTTCTATTTCCTAAAAAAATGCTTTCTAAGTTTGTCGAAATGGAGTAGTAATAGTTTCATGAAAAGTGTTATTGTAAAAGGTAAAACCATGCTTCATGTTATCACGAGAAAAGCCATCGGAGTCATATAACAAGATTGATTCCTCACGTACGTAAACAAATACTTTCCACGCATATTCATATTCATGCGGGCAAATTTGAAATTTTCTTAGGACACCTACACACACACACACACACATATATTTATATATATATATATAGGGTTTGCTTCTAATCCGGACTTTTAATTTCCAGACCTCATGATCCAAACATTTTTTTGACGATCCGATCCGTCCAATGTGTTCAGAAGGTGTTTTCAAGGGTCCTCGCGAAAAATCTTCAAAAAAAAATACCGGGAAGGGCTTGATCCAAGCAGTTTTCGCAAAAAATGTAAATATATATTTTTTGCGAAAACTGCTTGGATCAAGCCCTTCCCGGTATTTTTTTTTAAAGATTTTTCGCGAGGACCCTTGAAAACACCTTCTGAACACATTGAACGGATCAGATTTTCCAAAAATAATTTGCAACACAAAAAAACCCCATTTTTTTCTTATTTCCGGGAGTGTGGATAAGAAAATTTCCGTATATATATATACTAAGCTCAGATAATTTTTGTATAAGTCATGTCTCATGTTAAAATTGATTAAAAACTTATCTCCGGTCAACTATGTACTAAAAAGATTAAATGAATTGGTAATTTTGTCTAATGAGAAAGATATGGTGAAAAAACTTGATTATAAAGATTTAATTAGTATGTTTGCTGCTAAGAGTGGGAGAAAACAAATGTTGAAATGATGGATTTTGAATATTGTAACGGTTGTTTATTTTTTGATAACTATAGATTAACATTTTGTGATAGTAAATCTTTTGTAACGGTTTTTTTTTTATAATAAAGATTCCTTATTGACTAACTTTTGTATGCAAAATATAGGGTGGATCGTTTAATGAGTTTTATTTAGGCCTCCGAAATTTATAAACCGATTCTGCATGTGGGGTTCCACACAACGTGAGTGGGACCCAGATCCGTAAGTGTGCTAAAATATTTTTGTAAATATATGTGATTATAGAAGAGTTGATAATGACAAAAGATTAAGTGGATATCAAGGTGGTTAATCGTAGCAGACAGCTCATAGAAACATGGCCTATAAAAAATAAAGACAGAACATATCTCAAATCCAGCGACCGACAATAGGGGAAATTTCGTCGAGTACATTGCGTGGAAATATGAAGGACTTGTACATGAACATGAACATGAACACGTTTGAGATTCCACAATGAGGAAAACAGACAAATGATGGACGACTTTGATAATGCACTTTTTACGTACAGTGTGGGGTATAGAAAAAATTTCCAATGCCGAACGGGTACCACGTGGTATTTGCTCGCACATATCTGACTGTCCAAAAACACAACAGACAGTCCGGATTGAACCGGATAGATTAAAAAAAATAAAAATAGAAAAGGAAAAGTGTGTTTTAAAGTGCGAATGGATTTAAAAAGAATGAAAAAAGAAAAGGAAAAATGTGTTATAATCCGGGCTGTCTGTTAAATTTTTGGACGGCCAAATATGCGCGAGCGAGAAACATGTCAGTGATACCCTCTCCGCACTGAAAAATTCCTCGGGGAGATAGACAAATAAATGAATACAAATGCATATATAGGATCTTCAAAAAAATACAAATGCACACATCCAATATTATATAATGCTTCCTTTTAATTTCGATCCAGCTTTCACTCTAGTTTCAGTTGGGTTTTGTCGAAGCTAGCTTGGTTCCTTTTTTTATATAACATCTTAAGAGCAAATCCAATGGGGGATGGATATCCAGTTGCATTGCTATTATACAACCAAAAAATGCAAATCATCAATCCAGTGCATAGCTATAATCAGTTGCAAAATGGAACAAATGGAAACTTGGTTGCAAATATAGAACCAAGGATGGCTATAGCCATCCTTGCCACGTCATCAAGGATAACTGTCATCTTCACAAAATCAACCGGATTGTACCGGATTATGGCCGGAAAATCGCCGGAATCTGCTGCTGTTGCCGGAAAGTGTTATTGTCGCCGGAATCTGGTACGGTCACGCCGGAAACTGCTATTGTCACCATCAGAGGAGCCAGAATCTTGCAAGCGACCTCGGTTTGATCATTCACACCTAAATCTTGCAAACAAAGGTGGGGTTTGCTCGATCGGAGCAGGGGTTGGGTTTAATCGGAAAAGTATGGGTGCGGTTTGATGGGTTTGGTTGTGGGTTTAATCGGACAGAGAGAGAGAGAGAGAGAGGGTCATCCGATAGGTTTATGGGTTTTGGGTGTGGTTTCACCGAGATGTGGCTGTGGCCTCATCAGAGGAAGAGGAAGAGGAAGAGAAAGAGAAAGAGAAAGAGATGCCTTAAATTAGTAGCCTTAATTTATATGATTTTTTTTTCACGGGTGCGAAGCTCAAATTTGAGCTTATTGCAACTTAATTTATTTAAAAAAATAAAGACAAAAATCAGCCAAAAAAGTACTATTTTTTTATGCTCTATTAAAAAAAAATTGAGTTTGGAACTGTTAAAAAAAAGGCCAACCGGCTTATTTAGGCAAAATACTCTTAAATTAGATCACAATGGGGTTGAAAATAACGTACATAGTTGAATTGGGGTTGAAAACGTAATTAAAAGTGAGATGGTGGGAAAGTTAGTTAAATTTGAAACTATTTGGTTCTATTTTACAACCAAACATTGGAGACCGGGTTGCATTTTAGCACCAAAAACCACTTTTTGGTGCCAAATTATAGCAATGGCTATAGCAATTTTCCATTTACCATTGGATTTGCTCTTATTGAGTATGTCAAATCGCAGGTAAGCGCATCCCATACAATCGCGAGATCTTCTCATGCCTCGCTAAGCATTAAGGGTCGCTTCATGCGCGCCCACTACGTAATTCTCGTGCGAGCCCACCTGACGTTTTCCTGTTAAAGGCCATTGCATGCCCATATCATTGCACTAGCGTGCCGCCCGAGTAAGACAATACGTATGTTCCTCGCCAAAAATGATGTTTCTTTCCACCACTTGAAAAAACTAGTTTTGCTCCTATAAGGGGAGAGTGGTCGGAGGTAGGAAAAATGATATGTGCAAGGAAGATTTGCAAGGAATCACGCAAGGAAGACCCTACGGGGCCAGTATGGATCCCAAACGGCTGATCTGAGCCGCTAAAAAATTTAACAAACACATTTCGAGTGGGCTTGCGAGAAACCAGCTCCATCCGATATGTGTAGATCGATGCTTGATCTAAACTTTCATTTTTGAATGGCTCGGATGAAAAAAGAAAAAACAAAAGTTTGGATCGAGCATCTAAACATATCGGATGGAGCTGGTTTTTAACGGGCCCACTCGATATGTGTTTCTAAAATTCTTGAGAGGCTCGGATTAGTCGTTCGGGATCCAAACTGGGCCCCGCAGGGCCTTCCCTGCGTGATTCCCTGTAAATCTTTTCCTTGCATATAGCATTTCTGCGGAGGTAGCGCCTGTGAAATATGTGCTAGGCTAGTACGATATTTAGCGATGTGAATAGTTCTTTTGATAAGTGGTGATGTAAATCTTAGGTATAAGTATTATGTTATACGCTGCCGATGTAATTTGTACACAGTCAATTTATAATGCAAAACGTAGATGTATTAAGGTTACGGAAATGGCTACAATACACGCTCATTAAAGGTGTATACCATATGCACCTATTGTATGGTCCAGATTGTGCAGGGCCAGCTCTGAATTTTGTGAGGCTTAAAGCGAACTTTTTAAATGGGCCCTCAATCTACTTTGTATAATTAAAAATACTTATAAAAAAAGAAAAACTTCCATAATCATTTTAGAGTATAGATATCATTCCCTCCATTCCCTTTTTAAGTAGCCACTATAGAAATATATTTTTTTACGTCCAATAAAATACACGTTTCTCAAATGGAACATTTAAAAAGGGGACGGAGGGAGTACATTAGATAAAAAACTGTCATTTAAAGATTACTCTTCTCACGTTTTTAGCTGTAAATGTACTAATTAAACTTGCATAATCAAGTTTCTCAACCATCGTTTTTATACGATCTGGTGAAGTATTGATTGGTGGGCCGTGGGTGGGTTAAGAGGGTTGTAGGGTTTTTCACCAAAAAATAGAAGAGCAGCAGTAACGAGAATTAAAAAAAATGAAAGAAGAACCATAGTCAGTATGACGAGAATATTCTCGAAAATAATTCATCAGTATGCGATAATCTTTTAACTTTTTTTTTTAATACTTAGGCCCCTTAGGTTTTCATAAAAGAAATTTATTGGCAGGTCCTATTATTAGGAATTTTGGCCCACCGGGTCCTGGGCTAAAATTTATTGCTGGAGAGGTCCTGGGGCACAAATATGGTTGGGGATTTTACTTTTTTGCCCATCCTCCTCGTCGTTACTCTTTGTTTTTACTAACCGTTTGGGCACTTTCATAGGATACCCTAGGATTTTAAGCCCTTTTATAAGGTACCCTACAGTTTAGGGTACCCTACAGTTTAGGGTACCCTAAATTTAGAATGTACATTTTAGAATTTAGACCGTACATTTTAGAATTTAGACTGTATATTTAGAATTTAGGGTACCCTACAATTTAGGGTACCCTAAATTTAGAATGTACATTTTAGAATTTAGACCGTACATTTTAGAATTTAGACTGTATATTTAGAATTTAGGGTACCCTACAATTTAGGGTACCCTAAATTTAGAATGTACATTTTAGAATTTAGACCGTACATTTTAGAATTTAGACTGTATATTTAGAATTTAGGGTACCCTACAGTTTAGGGTACCCTAAATTTAGAATGTACATTTTAGAATTTAGACTGTATATTTAGAATTTAGGGTACCCTACAGTTTAGGGTACCCTAAATTTAGAATGTACATTTTAGAATTTAGACTGTACATTTTAGAATTTAGACTGTATATTTAGAATTTAGAATGTACATTTTAACACTCAAAATGTACATTCTAATTTTCAGAATGGGGGTAATTTCGGAAAAAAAAGTGTAAAACTTATGTCCAGGACCTAGTGAACTATGCGCATTATTTGTTCCGGACCTTACAAGCTATAAGACTTGTTTATAGGACCCGCCCACAAAAAGCCCTTTTCATAATTACAAAATAGGGGGCCTTTCACTTGGGACTTATTTTAAATTTGGCCTTTAAAATGATTAAACAAATTAAGTTTAATTTTTATGTAGGCCTGCTTACTTTATGGAGCTATATAACTGGGCCCTCATAATTAGTCAAAATTTGGGGGCTTAAAGCGGTGGTTTTATGAGCTTTGGCCCAAAGCCGGTTCTGAGATTGTGCCACCTCATTGTTAATCGTAACATTTTTTTTAGTTTTCGTAACTTTTCAACAATATGATTCGTAACATTTTATATGATTCATAACATTTTGGTGTGTCTTGTAACTTTTTTAAAAAAAAATGTAACTTTTATAAAATAAAATAAAAAATCGTAACTTTTTGTAGGGATGTGTATGATACACACCCAAATAAGGGGTGTGTATTGTAGCCTTTTCCGTAAGTTACACAACTTAAGAACCATTTGAAGTTTCTGTAAATTTTCTATTTGCAATCTTTACTTGAATTTTTGTTTTCACGTGTTGTGTGTATTGTGATTTGGGACACAGCAGAATCTGGGCCGTCCGTTGCTTGGATGGATGGCCCAGATTTCAAACAAATTATTTGCACGAGTAGTTTGTTTTCAATCCAAACTGTTAAAAATACTTGTAGACAACTGTGATTCTGCACCGTACCTGCTACACCAACCCCATGTCATGTGATTTGACCGAGTTATATATGATGAGCAACTTCAAAAGTCAGGTACCGAGGATCAATTTTCCGATCCGGATAGACTTTGACGGCGGAACTATATTTCTGTTTTCTTTTCTTTGATAGAAGGAAAAAGGTAAATCTGACTATTTTTATTGTGCAAGTAATGTTATTCTCGAAGGATACCGATGGAGCAAGAATAATCAAGAAAAATAGGTCCTGTCACATGGGGAGAAAATTCATCGTACATTTTGTTTGTTTTCATTTTTTGGTAATTCAATGTGTACGTGTAGTTATCGTCGCTTTAATCAAGCCACTCTTTGTCAACAGATAAGTCACGTAAATAACTTCTCCAAAATTAATCAGTAATCCTAATCCTGAAAAATGGTTGTTATTTGTCTTGTGCATATATTTGCTCAAATTTCCTAACTTGGGTAGTTCTTCTCATTTGGAGAGTAAATACACTTGACCCCTTCCTTGCTTCCCCTTCTTTATGTGTGATTGGCTTCGTCGCAGCCTATTCTGTGATGGAGAGATCGAAAGCGGTCATAGCGTGAATGTGCAATTCTCTTCCTTTCACCGACATCTAGCCTATTATAGCACCGGCTCTTCGTCTTCTCTACCTCTTCTTATACTAATGATCTTCCCACGGTTCCTCATGAGCTTGCCAACATTCCTTGATGGAACCCATTGCTATTGCCGGGAATACTAGGCCTACTAAAGGCACAAAAATACAGGGAAAGTTGAAAGTTATCATAGAATGAATATCTTGATTTACTATATCCTATTATACTTAATTTATATATTGTTATAAAGATATCTTGTAATTCGAATTAAGAATTTGAAATTTATATCGAATAATATAAAATCAAATTAATTATGAAATGAATATTTAAATTATTTAATTTGATAATTAATAAATTGTAATTCTAATTATAATAGATTGAAGTATATATCTAACTTAGTATATATACTAATTACTAAGTGTTAAGGACTACTAAGTGCAAGGAATCAAGGAATGTAGAACGAAAAAAATGTAAAAGCACTTACAACAAGACTACTCGTTTACCACTTTCAGTGGGTGATTCAATTCCTGCCCTGCTTCCTTTGTTCTACTTCCTATACTCGGGTGGCAACACCTGCTTGTTCCCCTTCAAGGGGAGACCGGCTTTGGTTCGGAGCCAGCATACTAAAATGAACCGAAAGGGAGAGTGACTGGAGAACAAAGCGAACGAGGGGATGACTTCATTTCCGGGGAAGAGCGAACCGCAAGCTTTAAGATAGAGGGATCGTCGAAACAAACAAGAGTTATCATAAGCTACCTAGGGAGGACAAGATACTATTCATTGACATTGACCATGGACCCCAGGACTTCTATAGCTAAACCTTGGACCCAAGTGATGGATGATCTTATGTAATGGGTATGAAATTTTTGACTCATCTATTCTAATACAGTAAAGGAGAATTGTTTTCTGGCGTTCGTGCTTTTCAAAGTTATGTATATTTTCAAATTTGAAAATACCTTTAATTTGTCATATACGTCACTCCTCCCAACCCAACTGATAGAACAAAAAATGAGATGTGTTTAATTCAAAGGTTTGAATTTAAGATTGTCCCCAAAATGATATTAAATCAATATAACTGTAAAATATTACTATCTTTTGACTTTTGATCATTGTACCAAGTAAAAAAATATTCTTAATAAAATAATTTTTTACATTTGCGAATGGACTTGGCTCTTTTTTACATTACCCACCCCGGGCCCCACCCCACCCTCTCCCCCAATTGCCCCCTTTTCCGGCCCAAATTCCTTTTTCTTTTTTGTTTTTTGTTTTTTTGGTTCTAATTTTATTAATTTCATTTACTATTTTTAACTTTATTTATTTAATTAATCATTTAATTTGGTTTATTCAAATTACATTTGCAAGTAAATTGTTATTTTAAATTGACATTAAAATTTGACTTTATATTTAGAAACTATATTATTTTAATTAGTTAATTAATTTGTCTTAACAATGAATAATAAATAAATAAAACTTCTAAAAGTGAATAATATTACAATCACGTTTTAAAGTGAATAAATATTACAATCACATTGACAATGTTCAGCCCTAATCAATATTCCCTCCAAATTGTAGTCCCGGCACGACACCCAGTACGCGAAACCACAAATCAAGACTTGTGTCATAACTTAAAGCCCATCCTTTAGCTTCAACTGATGCATTTTTCCACCACCACATTGGGATGGGTGGTACAAGGTGATTGGGGCGCAAAAAAAGTTGTACAAAGTGATTGTTAATACGAGCAATAGCTATTTTTTGGCGCTGTCGGACTGGAACTGGACGGGATCTCAAGGGCAAGTGAGTAAAACAACCTCCAGCATTCGCGTCAAATGTGTGTAGTACAATGTTGTACCGTGATGCGATGACTACCCCCAAACTCATACAGTCCATCCAATTTGTATATGGAGCCGTAGGCATCCAACAACTCAGTGACTTTAGTACCTCATCTGCCATATTTTGTTCTGGATAAACCGCATTGTAGAGATATCTATTCTGATTAATTTCTTGGATAAGATCATGTCGTACTTGAGCCCAGCCCTCCTCAGTGTCATAGATTTGCACGGCTATCGCCCTGAATCCACAATGACTATCAGCTTTGACGTCTTCAGTGTGGGACACATACTGCTGAAATTGCCAAGGTAAATGCTGAATGTAGTGGTTGTGCTCCCTCTCCCTATCCGCTGTCTCCCTTCCTGCATTTATCCCTTTCCCTTTCCTTCTCAATGTAGATGCAGCCCTAGATGATGAAGTAGATTTTTCTGTACAAGAAGGTATGCGTCGTCCACTCTGCTCAGCTTTTCCCGCAGGTCGAACTTTATGTTCTGTATTATACGATGGCCCTCGAACACTGCTGTTAGATGGATCTACCATATCAACAAACCTGCCTATCATATGCTTTCGCATACATGGATCCATCCCCTGTAATATGTCAACCACACGAGATGTCTCGTCGGGTTGTTCTCCCTCGGCATTAAACCCGTCCGCATGCATAGAGAGCCTACTCCAATGAAAGTGGATACTGGATAGCGGAATTGGAATGCCCATGGTACGGTAATCCCTCAGATCGTGCATGCATGGCAATCCGTGTGATGTTTTGATCGAACCGCAATTGCCGCTTGGGAGGGGGTAGGCGTCTGCGGCGAATTCTAGCTGCAAACCGATCAACTCCACTGCATACAATGTTGAGAGATTTCTCGAAGGACTTCTTAATTTTCCCAAATTGATTTACCAACATATTCTCTATGCCCTCAAAAGATGTTTGGAGCGATGACATGGTGGTACCCCCCAAATACTTCTTTAGCCTCGCATGTGCAGACTTGGCCCTGTAATAGAATAATACACTTTGTTTAAAATAGGAAAGTTTAACTAGTGTAGTACAATATAATGCAGGAAATTTAACTCGTAAAGTTATAAAGTCACTATACCTTTGACTTGAATTGCTTCTGAGGTGCATACATGTATCTGTCCATGCTGTAATAAATCGCTCTTTGTACGGCCTTAACCATGTATCCGCAAGATAAGGTATGACACGCGGATATTGGCTATACTCCTCGCACATGGCAACCCACTTCTGTTGGTAAGACGAAGTGCTTGATGAATGAATAAGGGACTGCCATGAAATGTGAAAGTCTGGATACTTTTGACCAAGCACATCGCTGCAGTTCTTCGTTACACACTGATTTATGCTTGTGAAGATAGCGTTGTAAATGCTTTTAATTCATGTAGTGTTTGACGGATCTTTTTTCTTCAAAATACTAAGAATTTCACGAGGTGCGGTGTTGTTGGCCATCTCGACCACAAATTGTTTCTCCATTGGTTTTAGCCTTGATGGGTACTCGTGACCCTCAATATTTTTTGTTGGTTCATGGTTATGGAGAGCACAAGAAACCTTAAACCCCAATTGGCACCGTCTGGAGGTATTGGTATACCTCGCAACGCAAATGGACAGTCACATTTTTTAGTCCCAGTATTCCTATGCAAGATTTGTCTTTCAACCCCACGGTGCGGTCTGTACTTTCCTCCTCTCTCACAACCAAGAATGCACTTCGGCAGCTTGCCGCCTTTTAAATTAGCAGATTTATTAATAACTACCACAATACCGTTTTCGAGACCAACTCTCTTCGCCCAAGCTAACATATCTTCTCTACTTTCAAAAATCTATAAAAAAATAAAATAAATAACGAATATGTATAAGTAAAACATTATTCAGTCGTACCGTATTTTATCTACGTTCAAAATAAATGACGAATATGCATAAGAACAACGAAAATAACTAACCTGGTCAGTGCTAAATTCGGGTGTATAATCGCGACTGCTGTAGGAGATGCTCTCCTCACTTGGAACATCATTCTCAAATGACCACCCATCTGGATCGTAGTAGCCATCCATAATGTTCTTCGATGAATTACGAAAAAAGAAAGAAAAATATTGGGAGATGTTCTGTGAATGTATGTATGAAGTAGTGGGAGAATTAAGAATAGAAGGCGTGAAAATGAAGTGATCTGATATATTGCTCTGAAAATAATAGCTCTGGTGTAGCTTAGTTGTGCTAGCTGTTTCATCTGCAAAAACCTTTTCTTTTATAGACAAAAATACGTTGTGCAATCTTCTTCAGTAGATTTACATGTTTTTTTTTACAAAGACATTCACATGACGTGCAATCTTCTTCAGTAGATTCACATGTCTTCTTTGACAAAGACACTCACATGACGTGCAATCTTCTTCAGTAGATTCACATGTCTTCTTTGACAAAGACATTCACCTGCCTTAATCTTGTAATTGAGAGACAACAAAGGCTACACAATATCAAATTTGGAATAGTAAATTATCTGCAACGTTCAGAAGCTTTAAATGCAAAGCTCCATAGTCAAAATGGAGGAAGAAAAAAAATGCAGATTGTGCTGACAACAAAAGCTTCATTTATTGACTAGGATAATGACTTGTGGGCCACTAATTTCTAAAAAGATAGAAGAGAAAAAAAAATTAATAAAAGATATAAATAAATATTTAAGTAAAAAAATGAATTAAATAAATAAAATAAAATAAATGAATTAAATAATTAAATGAATTAATATAAAGAAATGAGTTAACTAAATAAAAGAAATAAAGTAATAAAGAAATAAATTAATATTAATAATAAAGCTATAGTAATTAAAGGAAGAGAGTAGGGGTAAAATTGTAATTACGCACGTGACAGTGGTGGGGCGGGGGGGTGCGGTGTCGGGGGGGGGGGGGGCGGTGCAAAGGATTTTCCTTTTTAATATTATTGAGTGACCTTACAAAGAAACTAGCAATTGAGTTGCCCATTTCAAACTGTCGTGACCCAGTCCATGTAGAAAAGACATAAAGACATCGAGGAGACCCATTATTTGAAAATAGTGGTCGTGTGTCTTGTGACTTTGGGCCTCTTGACTAACTCATCCTTTTGAGGACTCAATAATTTGAGCCTCAATAATTGGACTTTCCTGAAGGTTAAATGCACTTTTTTTTTTTGCCACACTGTATGTTAGTAAGTTAGTATGTTACGTTATTACAAGAAGCCGATTGTTGCTCCATCAGTTCGAACCCATGATCTCCACCCCAGGACTTAATCCCAAGGAGCAAGACCACTGAGCGACATCCCAAGGTTCGAGCTGATGAAGGTTAAATGCATTTGGTGCCTCTTGCTTGGTGTGATGGACTCGTTGCTATGTATTTTATCTTTTAATAATCAGGTACCGGGTCAACTTGTGTGCACCTCGACTAATCCTAAAACCCTAGTTAAACGAAACACATAGTTAGTGGTCAGTTTTCTGAAGTTTTATAGGCCGAGCACATCACATCAGCTTGTTATTGTTGAGCTGATGTGATATGCTACGAAGCTACTAGATAAATTCCATTTCTTGAGGAGTGATTGCAGTCGTGTATAATTTAAGTGTCCGAGTTAGTTTACGTGCATGACGACTAATTCTGAGGGCCCAATTCTATAATCCGCTTGCAAGGATCCCAATTGAAGAAGCTATGTTTGATCTTGGCAGGATAAATGACGGAACAAGGGATGGAGAATCATTTTTTACCATTGAATGAAGATAAATGATCCCAGAAAAAACCTGGATTATTAGCTAATTCCACCCCTCAAGTGATTAGTAGCCTAACAATCTCCGTCTTATCCAGTCATAACTTTAATCGAATCCACTCGACAAACATGAGACTAACTAATCTTGAGCAACATATGGCCCCAATATTCCCTTGTACATGTCATGGATGGCCAGGGGAATTGTAATCCCAGTATTCCACCATCAAACATGCCCTATATGTCGACTTTATAATGGATAATTAGCTTTATATATGGTTGATACTCGACATAAAAGATTTTTAAGAACAGAAACATCATTAAAACAAAATTTGTACACGTAATCGATGTAGTCCTTTAATTGATGGAGTCAAGAAGTCTTACTCATCTTTTTACCCACGATGAATACAAAACTATAAACATTTTTGTAACAATGATTTATTTTCTTTGCTATGATAATGTTCACAATAAATTCCTTAATAATGTGCAATAGGTATAGCCGCCCCATCTTTTTCTTATTCTTTTCTTGTTTTCGTTATCTCACGGTGTCTACGCAATTACATGCACACCTCAACGAATCCATGATGTATATAGCTATCCTTGTGTCTAGTAGTGGGGGGGACAAATTAAAATTAGGCAAAGCATTGTATGAATTGACATCATATGAGTTCATAGCAGACGCGGGGGGAGGCTGCTATGTAGAATCACAGCCGTTCACAAGTATTTTTAATGGTTTAGATTTAAAACAAACTATTCGCGCAAATAGGTTGTTTAAAATCTGGGCCGTCTATCCAAGCAACGTCTTAGATGGACGGCCTAGATTCTACACAACACCTACTGTGCACAAGCTGCACAACCGCCTCCCCGCATCCGTTTATAGCGCGCTGACACTTTCAGAAGAAGAAAGCTTCTAAACATCAGGTCTTAACCATCGAATCATCCTTAGGTTAGCCTAGGCCCATGTTTTTCTGCATAAAACAAACAAGTGCTCTTTTCTTGTCTACACACTAACCCCACCCCCATTAGGTTTTAGAACTTTGACCTCTAATCTTCTTTGCAAAAAGGTTTGCAGAGAAAAATTAGCACAAAAGAACAAAGAAGCTTATATGATCGATCTTTGAATTTTCTTCGCTTGTGATTTGTTTCAATTGTTTTAAGTCTTTGATAATCTTGAAAATCCGTTATGTATTATAAAATTAAGCAGATAATCAGGGCCAGCCGAAGGTATTTGAGTACTTTAGGCCTAATCGTCAAGTGGTGCCCTATGTTTTTTTACGATTAAACAATAATAGAAGTGGAATAATTTGTTCATATAATGATTTTAGTCCATATTGAACAACAAATACAAAATTTGAAAAACACTGTGCCAAAGTATGACACTGGAAAAAGAGGAGTAGCTTTTCATCTGCTTCATAAGAACATTTGTTGAGTCCTTTTCCAAAATACAGAGTTGAGACTTGAGAGAGAGACTAGTACATCTCTCAAAAAGATGTGAATTTCACTATTTCAAACCTCTCCAAAACTTCTCTAATTTTTCAATTATAATATTTTGTTTGAATGACAATTATTAAATCTCTTATAAGTGAGATAAACGTATTTGATATATCTCAATTAATCATAAAACATAGATAACTTTATTTTCTTTGGGCTGTAATGAGTTGTTTCATTCACTGAGAGGCTAGAGCGAATTATTTTTATTTTGTTTTGGCTCATTTGTATTGTGTGTTTGGGCTTACTTGAGTTAATATTTTAAAACTAAAGTTAAGCTCTATTAAGTGTCTAGTGATGTGAGATAGGCTGCCCTGCCTTTAAAAAAAAAAACATTTAGGCCTTTTTTATTTTTGTTGTTGGGCCAAAATGACTCCTACGCCTCTTGGGCCTAGGGTTTTGGTCGGCCCTACATGTAATGGAAGAGATGTACGTAATAGACAAAATATTCAACACAATATATATAGAAGTTGATATATCCTGGATCAACTTCTAACGATGGATCCCTCATTTTAAATAAAGTGAGGACCTCATGCTTCCCGACCAAATTTCGACGATCCGAACCGTTAGATGTATTTAAAATGTGTTTTTAAGGTCCACTAAGAAGATTCGTTCAAAAAAAAAATACCCGGAAGGGCTTCATCCGATCAGTTTTTGTTAAAAACACTATATCTAGCGTTTTTAACAAAAACTGATCGGATGAAGCCCTTCCGGGTATTTTTTTGGACGAATCCTCACGGTGGACCTTAAAAACACATTTTAAACACATCTAACGGTTCGGATCGTCAAAATTCAGTTCGGAAAGTGGAAAATTGCTTGGTCCTCACTTTATTTAAAATGAGGGATCCCTCATATATACTATATAATATATATATATATATATATAGGGACCGGTTCCCCTCACACTTAAAAACACACGATTTTGTTTCGGGCCCCACTGTGTTGTTCTAAACTGTTGATCTTGTTTAAATGAGTAAAATGGGAGGTCCTGCAAAAATTTAGCTCAATCGGATATTGGTAAGTATTTGATCCAAACAGTTTTGCAAAAACTGTGACAGGAACTAGTATTTTTAAAACTGTTTGGATCAAGTACTTACCGATATCTGATTGAGCTAAAATTTTGCAAGACCTTTTATTTTACTTATTTAAACAAGATCAATGGTTCAGAACATCACAGTGGGGCCCGGAAAAGTGAGGTGTTTTTTTATGTGTTTTTTTAAGTGTGAGGGGAACCAAAAAAAATTTCATGAAGACCAAAAAAAATTTCATGAAGACCAAAAAAAATTTCCATTTTCCGAATTGAAGCGTTTTTTGGACGAATCCTCGTGGTGGACCTTAAAAACACATTTTAAACACATCTAACGGTTCGGATTGCCGAAATTTGGGCGGGAAGCATGAGGTCCTCACTTTTGTCCTCATATAAGGATCCTCATTAGAAGCTATTCCTATATATATATATATAGGAAGATGTTCTATTAAGGACTCCCTCACGGATCTCCTCTGAGAGGACCGCCCATTTTCTGATTTTCCGGACCAAATTTCGATGATCCAAACCGCTCAATGTGTTTAAAACATGTTTTCCATGGCCAGCGCGAGGAATCACAAAAAAAATACCCGAAAAGGCTTCATCCGAGCAGTTTTTCATAATAACCGTACATATATAGTTTATCGAAAAAAACTCCTCGCGGTGACCCTTAAAAACACGTTTTAAACACATTGAGCGATTCGGATCATCGAGATTCGACCCCGATCCATGAGGTCCGCAAATTGGGAGTTTGAGGGAGTCCTTAGTAAAACGGGATTGTATATGTATATATATATATATAATTAGTTCTTCAGAAACTATTGGGATTGATCTCCAGACCAATCATATTTTCATTACCTTCCATCTGCTTTTTTTCTTTCATGTCTCTTACTTCTTTCTGCTTTCAATTGTACAAAGCTGATCCATTTGTTTCAGCATCTAGACTTCTATAGTTAAAACAAACGGAAAGAATTAATTACATGGAAAATGCTATGGGTACACTATTTGTGTACCCCAAATGCACACAACTCTGATGTGGCAAATGAGGAGAAATCCATTTTTCGGGTGAGCCCCACATTGAACTTCTTCTCATTTGCCACATTAGAATAGTGTGCATTTGGGGTGCACAAATAGTGTACCCATAGCTATGGTTCTTAATTACAGTCACTATTTCAACAAGAATCAACAGTGTATTATGGGTGGCTTTTATATCCTTTTGGTCAGACACATCCATGACTTCATAACCTGATATAATCCAATTTTTTGTTCCAATTTAATCACCATAGAATTATTGAGGTGCCCGAGTATACCCACCGGCATCCTGATAAGACTAGTGAAAATAATTTTACGAGAATCTTAGGCAAAAATATCCACTGTTAAGCTAATACGATTAAGGTTTTCAATTGCATCAAAAGATTAAAACCCTGTGGTAATGCTGTGATTAGTCTCTGGCAAAACAATAAAAAGGTCTTTCTTTCGACAATTCACTAGGTTTTCTAATACGTTTTCACTTATTTCCATGTACTTTTTACATATTTGAATATACTTTTTAAACCTTAATAATAGCTCAATGAACTACCCCGCTACTTGTAGCATTTTCTTTCTTTATAAACTAGGCGCACAGCCACGTGCTCGGCACGATGGTTATGCCCGTTGCTTGCAAATAGCAAAATTTTCAAATGTCAGAGTATACATTCGCTATGCTTGCAAGAGTTTTAAAAGAAAAAACTTCATATTGCGGACACATATTTTTGGGACAAGAAATGCTGGGCTAATGGTTCTTTACGTGACCTCCAGTTTAAGCCATGCGGAACATTACCAGATTCTTGCACCAATCACTTGATGCTGGGCCAAACTTGCTTTAACTATAGCAAGAAGTTTTTTTTTTTTTTTTTAACGATAATTTTTTTTATTAATCTCTGGTGGGTACAAAGATTAAAAGGGTAACAAGAATGAACCTCAGACCCTAGGAAAGAAAACGAACAAGCTGGCAAAGTGCCAACGAACAAGATCACAAAAGCTTTAGGACCATTCCATGAGACTAAAAGAGAGGAACAACAAGCTTCAAAAGCAAGACCCCACTGCTTTAGGTTGAACACGTCAAGCCATTCTGAATGAAGAATGAACCTATCAATCCTGCTCCATTTCTCTTCATCTTGGGAGTTTGACGATGTGAAACTTCTTCCTAGTAGTTGCAAATCCATCAGCTCCATATCATCAATAAACTTGTTTAGGTCTCTCATGCCTCTATCTCTGTTGGAGCAGCCCTGTCTCTCCTTTGAATTTCGGACTTCATTTAGATCACTTCCCAGACACCATGGGGATGTAAAATGACTTCTGAGATTGCAAAGGGTCTCCCATAAGCTTCTTCTATCAGCCACCCCACAAGGGCCATAAACATTTGCAAAATGGTACAATGAAAGTTTGGTTGCAGAATGCCACTAATTAGCAGGAAGTTCCTGTTGCTGCAGGTATCACCCAACTTGAATATCCTCAGGTGTTTCTTCCACCACTTCCATATTCTCCAGACTATTCAAATCAGACTAATTCTTCGCGAGGAAAAATTTCAGTTTCAACTCTTTCAAGATATCTTTCAATAAACGAATGTACAGCCTATAAGGGGCATACCACAAGAGGAAAAAAGAAAAGAAAAGAAAGAAATTTGTGGTACCTACACCAAGTGGCTACATACTTCTAAAAGAAAATGTAACGAGTGTTTCCTACCCATCTAGAAAGAGGGGAAAGAAACACACGGCAACAATGATGGGATTAAGGCCGGTAAAAGCTACAAATACGTAGTACTGTAGTAGTAGCTGAGAGATCTTGAAATGGAGGCCCATAGATGCTAGCCATAAAGATGGGCTGAATGGGGAAGAAGTTGGGCCGGATCCAATCCTCATAGCCTTACCGTTGGCGCAATACTTAGAACAGAGCAATGATACTAATTTATCTAGCATTTTAGTTTCTCTGTTATTTGGTGTACGTGAGTGCATATTTTCGTGTCTATCGTGGAAGCAAATAAAGGATTTGAAGCAAGAAGACATTAATATTCAGTTTAGCTTATCTCCTACATTAATCACCCAGCATAGTAAGCAGCAGCAATTATACATTAGCAGAAGTGCGCAATCGATTCCATCTGTGCATGCCCACCATCAATCATTTTAGAGCATCTTCAATCAAGCTCTAAAACTCTATTTTAGAGATCGGATGTGACATATCGAGGCAAGATTTTGTAATTTACCTCATCTTTTCATCAACTTTTTGTACTTTATGGAGGGACCCATTGTATTTTCTAGAGATTTGGTCTCTAAATTTGCTTTTGGGTCCTCCATTTTTGGTCTCCAAATCTCTAAAAATGATGGTGGGTCTCTCTAAAAAATACAAAAAGTTAAATAAAAGAGGGATCCAATTACAAAATCTCTCCTCTATATATCACATCCGGTCTCTAAAAATAGAGTTTTAGAGCTTGGTTGAAGATACTCTTAATACCAGATCTTGAGGGGTCAAAGTGGGCAGCACAAGGCAAAACATGCCCAGTTTCTATACAACTAATTTAACTTGGGTGTGACTCCAATGTTTTTTTCATACACAACTACTCAGCCATGGATTACCAGCACACTTTGCAAGCTGTGACCTTTCCTTTTTTTGAGCTGGTTGACATTTAAATCATAGTTTCAAAGCTTATCCAGATTGCACTCTCACTTGAAGCTTACAAGCATGTCACATGTATTAGCTAAAGCTTTCTCATTTGATTTTAATAGTATCTCTTTGATCAAACACTAAATCTGGATCAATAATAATACCCTGAAAAGAAACAGAGGAGTGCAAGCAAGAAGAACTAATATTTAGTTAACTATTTGACGGGTGATAATATGCACGAGAAAATACCACAGCATAGATAGACCATTTAAGAAACTACGTTGACAAAACACGTCTCCAAGCCAATGGTACCAGCCGACAAAAAGAAGGCAAGCATTACTAACTGGATAGCAGCGAAAGGAAATTACCACAGAATATGGCCTTGTCATCTAGCCGATCAAAGCCAATCATAAAGCTTGTCTGAGTTGTCCGTTGCTTGAAACACAAAAACCCGAACTTCTAGATCCCAAGAAACCATGACCATTATGCAATCAAGCTGGTGCAATAGAAGAGCCGTGCAGAACTGGGCAAAGCTCGCATCATTTGACATTGTATCTTCTCCAACTTGCACAGTCCAAGTTTCATTGCCAACCGGGAACACAATCTCTCCCAGATCAAAGCTCTCTATCATACCTCGCAAATGATCATGGAACACCTAATACAGAACAATCGATGTTCAACTACATTGCCAACTCCTTTTATGTTTCAAAAGAAACCATAAACATAATTTCATTGGTTGTGTTTGGTTAGATAGTTTAGTTTAGTTTTGATGATGTCATCAGGTTTAATGAGTAGAGAGAGATAGAGAGAGAAATGAGATAAATGATGATGTCATCAAAACTAAAACTAAAACTAAACAGGGAAACGAATAAGACCATTATAATCCCTTGTGATTTATTGGGGGCAAAATAACAATAAAAAGGGAAGTGACAATTACCGGCTTATTTACCTTTTTGGTCCCCAAAGTATTGATCGCGTCTCAATTTAGTCCCCAATGTTTTAAATGCTGACATGTAGTCCCTAACGTTACAAATTTATACCAATCAATTCCCCAACCCTAACTCCGTTAGCTCCATCCGTTAAAAAGAGGGGTATTTTAGGTTTTTTGCTTCCCTCTCTCTCTCTCTCTCTTGAAAACATTTTCGGAAATGCTTTTTTGAAAAAATGAAAGTTTAGAAATCAATGTTTTCAAAAATAATTTTTTGGGGAAAAAACACTTTTGAAAAAATTGTTCTTTAAAAAATGCGTTTTGAAAAAAAATTAAAAAAAAGTGTTTCTTTCTAAGGAAAAAAAATATTTTTTGGGAAACATTATAGAGAAACAAATTTTTGCAAAATATATTACTAACAGAAATATCGAATCCAAAAAATAAGAGGCAGACAATTATAGACGCAACTAATTAACGCCTTACTAATTAAGCACACGATTGGTGCCTTGGTGAGTTGGCGGAACAGTGAAATGGAGTTCCAGATCAAGCGGTCGCTGAAAATACCCATTCTTTGGTAGCTCCCTTTTCCCCTTCTTCCCATACTAACACCGTTTCTTCTTCAGCGGCGGCTGGCACAAGGCCGCCAACGGACACCCGCCGTTGCGCTTCGGTGTCCAAGTGTCCAACACCCTCTGCTCTGCTCTGCTCCTCCTCCTCTCCCATCGTCTCGTATCCCTCCTCCATTTCCATCCCCATTTTTGGGACTCTGAAACTACAAGGTACAAAAGAAGACGCCGACGGGCTCTCCTCCGAGACGTCGTCGTTTACCAACGCCAACATCGACCGGAAGGAGACGCCAACGGTGCACGTGTTCAAGGCGGACGTGCCTTGGCTAAAGGAAGAAGTGATGAGAGGGAGAAATGGAAAGGAAGAGGATGGCGGGGGCAGCCGGCGGCTATGGCTGTCACCCCAAGGTTTCCCTTTTTTTTTTTTTGGTTTGCACTCATCTTTTCACACAGAGGGAGAGAGAGACAAATGAAGAAGGAAGAAGTGATCGAGGAGAGGAAGTGGGTGGCGGGGGCAGCTGGCGACCATGGCTACCGCCCCAAGTTTCCCCTTTTTTTTTTTTTTTCTTTTGAAAGAGATTTGGAATGGGCGATATGACGAAGTTGCCCCTCATTTTAACGGATGGGGCTAACGGAGTTAGCGTTGGGGACTTGATTGGTACAAATTTGTAAAGTCAGGAACTAAATGTCAACAATTAAAACATTGGGGACTAAATTGAGACCCGATCAATACTTTGAGAACTAAAAATGTAAATAAGCCGAGAATTACCAATCGAAGCAAACCATGCGTAGCAGTAATTATCTATGGTGGGTGATTAATGTAGGATATAAGCTAAACTGACTATTAATGTCTTCTTGCTTCCTATCCTTTGTTTGCTTCGCACGATACCACATGCTCAGTCTTGTGTTCGGTATTACGAAAATTTTATTTTGTTTTGTTTTATTTATTTATTTATTTATTGTTCAAACTATTTTACTATGAAACAATATTTAAAGTAACAAACGGGCACGACACTTGCAATAAAGGACAGATATACATTGAAGTGGAAGTTCACGAAAGACAAAACAAGAAATTGTAAGTTGGGTTCCTGCTTTTTAGCCAGCACCCTCAACTCTTCGACACATGCGTGGATGAAGCACTCCCTAGCAGTAGGGATGGCAATTTCACCCAAAATCAATGGATACCCGAACCAAACCAACCCTATTAAAGCGATTTTTTATATTTTTTCCTACCCATGGGGCGGGTTTGGTTTTCAAAACATGATACCTATCGGATTTGAATTTGGGTTTGGTCTTAATAAGTATTCGGCCAAACCCAAATCCAAACCCAAACCGATCCATATAATATTACTCAGAGGATGTATATATATAAACATATTATATTTTTATAGACATGTAATTTTTATTTTTCAATTCATAACTTTTAGTGACTTTTCATTTCATCTCCCTCCTTATTCCTCTCAAATCCCTTAAAAATCTCAAGAGTCTCTATAGGAACCTCTTAAGAAAAGTTTTATTATTTAGTTACTTCCTTTGATTATGTTGGAATTTAGATGTTCAATGGTAAAATCATATGGTATGTTACTTTTTTATTTTAATATATAATATTTTTCCTTCATATGTTCATTAATGGAATGAATATTAATGCGGGTTTGGTGCGGTTTGGATAAAATCCAAATCCATATGGTTTGGTTATGGTACACTAAAATTCACACCTGTTGGATATCGGTTTGGATTTGGGTATAGATAAATGCTTTGGATTTGGATATGGTAATCGCGAAACCCGGATCAAACCGATCCATTGCCATCCCTACCTAGCAGGTTTATCCCAATTTGCTTTACTTGCTACACTGGCAACATTTTTTGCCTTCCATCCACCAATTTGAGTTGAAGAAGACATGTCTCTACTATGACATAAATAGATGCCATGTCGAGCCTGTTTGGATGCTTCTTTTTGGCCTTTTCCATTTCCCCATTTAGGGTTTTGGATGTTTGGCAACCCAGAGCCATAACTCGTTCCCGTAAAATGAGTTCTCAAATTTTGATGTTAGAGGCTAAAATGTGAAAAGAGTTTAGGGTGTTGTTTTTCAACTTCTCTTTTTTTCATTCTCTATCTGGGTCAATGCAAAAGGACAAATCTACCCCTACCTTTTCAACAAAATTACAATCCTAACCTTATCTAATACTCCGTATAACGAGAAGGTGGGGTAATGCAATAATGATAATAATATTTTCCTAATTTAATATTTGATAATTCCTACTTAGGAAAAAATATTTGGAGAATTTCAAATGTGGAACAATAACAAGTAATTTGTGAAGTAGAAAGATCAAACGATTTTTTAATTGAGAATATCTAATAAAAGAAATAATTTTCACACTCTCCTTTTCTAAATCCACTCTTTTTTTTTCTTTTAGCAAAAAAATACACACGCTTTCAGTACTAGTACCATCCAAACACTTGATTAAATTTAAAATACATTCTGACCATAGTCTAAAAAGCCAAGAACCATTGAAAATGAAAAGTCAAAAAGTGGCTCCCAAACACCTCCTTAATAGACGGGCTTAGGGTGGGTCAGATAACAGACACACAACATTGAAGCCTCATCCCAAGTCCCAAGTACATACAACATTGAGCCAGGAAATGAAATCGAAGGGGTCAAACTACAAAAAGAATTTTTGTTCGGTGATTTTTCACGAATAAATCTAGTCATTCAAATTTTTATCAAATGGTTTTGATAGATTGAAGAATTAATCTCGAGTATTGTTGCCATCATATCATCCGAGAACATGCAGCGTCACTACCGCCCGATCTTATTTACATAATTTTGAGTGCTCAAAATGAAAAGAAATTGGGCTCTATCGACTAGCATTTATTAATTCTTAAAGCGCTATCGTATTACTGTGAAAGACTGTAAAAATTTATAGCTGAATGTAAAAAAAAAAATTTTTTTTTTTATCAGCAAATATATTTATTAGAGAAATCTTGACAAATGATACATCAAGATGGGGGAGAGGGGAGGGGACTCCAACCAAGGGTTGGAGAAATTAAAACACCTATTGGGACAAGCCTAAAACACCCAATGGCAAGGCCCTGATCACTGAAGCTCAAAGCAAAATAAAGGGCCAAGCCCACCACACCTAATGGTCTAAGCCCAAACTGGGCAAACCAAATACAACCATAGAAGCCTAAAACAAAGGCCCAGCCCTAACACAATACACAAAACTCTAACCAACACAACCCTCCGCCACACCCTACTCCGGAAACCACCACGACACCAGACCGCAGCCTCCAAACTACCAACCGCGAAACAGAGCACGCAACGTCGTTAAGCAAGAACCCGATGACATCCAAGAATGAAGCAGGTGGAGCACCTGAACGGCCGAAGGAAGAAAGGGAGGTGAAAACCGGCTGCCATGCCGCTAGGCGAATCGGAAACATCCAACAATGCACCGGCGGCAGCCAAAAGCAAAACCAGAATACATGGCAGGAACGCGACACCAGGGAGAGGAGGGGAGAAGTCGGCCAGAGCATCAAACACCACCGTCAAACGTTTAACCGAACAAATGAAAATCCTGCGCAGCCGCGAACCCAGCGAGTGGTCGATCTCCATAAAAGACCACCAAGGAGATGCCAAATCGTTCCTCACAAATGGTCAGGAGAGATGACCACCGAGATTCCAATGCACCGTCACAAGATCACACCCGCACCACCATGTCGCAACCTGGCCAAACTTGCGCAAAAAAAAAGGAGAAGAAAAGAGGAGAGAGAGAGAGAGAGATTAAATATGCAGTCGACCAACAAAATGTTGGTGTTCAAAAGTTTCCTGCATAATTAATTGACAAATATGAAATACAAAACTTATGCGCATAAGAAGATTAGTCCAGAAATACGAGAAGGTAATGTCCTGAGGGATTTCTTGTTCTTGTGAATTCCCTAGTCTGAGTGTGGATGACCTATCCTCGACTTGATCAGAGAGGAGAATAATCGAGGTGCACATCTAAACTAGCCCGAACAACCCTTACGTTTTAAAACAAAGGACATATCCTTATCGAGGTGACAGTGATGGTTGCCACAATTAGCAATAGCAGTGAAGTGAAGGCAGTGACAGACGCAAGGGGGCGAATGAGCCCAGACGACCACCCTACCCAAGTTTCAAATTCTTTCTATAGTTACAGTAATAATTTTTTGAAAATTTTATAACTATATAGGTTCGCCCGCTCAATACAATTTTCAAAAATCTAGTGCTCGCCCATCTAAGATGTTCCAAATTTTTTATAACTATAGAGGTCGTGTTCGCAAAGACCACATTACCCTTGAGCATTATTTTCGAGTTGATAATCGAGGGAGGGAAAAAATCCGATAATCTTTGTCCCAGTTTGAAGTGCATTTTCTACTGGATTGGTCTAATACTATTGGTGTTTTTTCGTTCCCTAACCCCGCAGTTAGCTACAGAACATTATCTGACTTATTCATCCGATTTTCTATACTTTTCTCTGTCCAAAAATTATTGTCCGGTCTGCAAAAGGAAAACTTAAGGAAAGACAATCACAAACAATTCAAACCTTTTCTTTGAAATTCATTTATATTTAAAAATAATAATTACTCTAATTGACCGGCGTTGCATGCTTGTGCGATCATTGATAAGCCACTGCCAAGTAAACCTGAAGAAAACTTGACAGACAAAAAAACTGAAAGGAATGGAAGACCCAAACTGCTACACAAGTAATAATTAAATGAAGAGAAGTAGGTGCTTTACACAATTGAGGAACCCTGGAAATTCTGTATTTGGACTGGTGCTGCCGTGCTAATGAGTTTGTTTATTAAAAGAATTTGGTCACAACGGTCTATGGAGAGAGAGAGAGATGGCGCCTGCGTTGGAAGGGTGCACCTAGGTTTCAAAAGGGAGAAGAGGCGTGATCGGGTGAGGAGAGGTACATAAATGTCGTACAAATTTAGGGATGTGGCAGGCATCGGTAGCACGTCCGTTTATCCTTGTTTGATGGAACATCGGTGAAGAATTTAATCTTTTCCAATATATAGGAGGGTAATGTCTACCTTCTTTAACAGAGGGTGAACAAAATTATTCTTTATATATCCGTCGCTTCCCAAAAGAAATGCGAATTATTCAGTAGTCAGTAGGAGTACTAGTTCTTTTCCAAAAAAAAGAAAGTAGGAGTACTAGTTTCAGGATCCGTAACTTGCCCGTAGCCACTGTCCATCAAAAGCCTACTCAAAGTCAGAACAAATGCATACAATTCAACTAATAGCAAATGCATTGTAATAGATAAATATGTGTGTATCGAAGTATGGTCCTCGAAACACAGAGAAAGTGCAAAGGCAAAAGACAAAGCCTTGGCAAAGGCAAAAGACAAAGCCTTGTGGTTCAAAAGAGTGGCTAAGTGGCACAAGCGGCAAATAAAGGATCCATCTGTGTCAAATAATTCTCCTTCCATAGTCTTCAAGCACTCTTCTTCACCTGTGTCTCTCCAAAGGGTTTCCAATATTCACACTAATGGAGCCAGGAAATAGGATATTCCATGGTCCGGCCTGGGCTTCACGGTTTCTTCTCCTGACGGTTCCCTGATCGCGCAAATTGCCTTATCTGTATACAACAACAGTCCTATCCAAACAGAACTTCGAGCAATTCATGAAGCAGTCAAATGGTCTTTAATTAATAATTATAACGTTGTCCATCTTTATACTGATTGCTTTAATGCTGTGATGCAGTTAGGAGGGAGGATTGATGCCCACCATGATCATGCCTTTTTTTTACGCAACCTACGTATGGAGCTAGCCAAGCTCAATTTTTGCAAAATCTCTAAGGTTGCACGTTTGGAAGTTGTGAGGGCGCATGCCCTAGCCAAAAGCGCTCTCTCTCTTCCTTCATGCATCATCCAGATACAGGGGACGGAAGGCTACCTGCTTCAGGAATAGGCTAATGTTTATGTTTTTGTTTTATGTTTAGTGTTGTAGTTGATGTCTCTATGTTTTTGTTGTGTTTGTGTTTAGCATTGCTGCTGTCTCTCTATGTTTGTTTTGTCTCCCTGTAAAATTTTCCTTATCTTAATGCACTTCTCTATTTCCTAAAAAAAACAATGGACGTTTTATTTTAACTTTTCATCACATTTTTTTTTTAAATAATCCCTTTTCCTCGACAAGAAAAATAAAAAAAAAAGTATAAACAAGAGAAGCAGTATTGAAAAAAAAATTGAGATAAGACGATCTTAAAGACACTAGAAACACATTTTTCGCACTCCTTTCCATCTTCAGTGAATTATTCTTCCTTTGAGTCATAAATTTTAAATTGGAGATTCAGTTCGTCAAGACGAATGATTAAAATAAATATTTGGTAGGAATCTAAAAGAAATTCAGATATAACAACACCAAAGGCAATGATGTTCATATTTGTTGAAAAAAAATTCCGAAAATGTGTCGACATATTTTGGAATTGGCTTATTTCTAAATTAGATAATTGTATTTTCTTATTGGTGAAAAAGAAGAGCCCAAGATTTTGAGAATTACTCTTTTAAATATATATATATATATATATATATATATATATATATATATATAGGTTCCGCTTCTTATCCGGATTTTTGATTTCCGGACTTTTGATCCAAATTTTTTTTTGACGATCCGATCCGTCCAATGTGTTCAGAAGGTGTTTTCAAGGGTCCACGCGGAAAATCTTCAAAAAAAAATACCGGGAAGGGCTTGATCCAAGCAGTTTTCGCAAAAACTGTATATATCCATCATCTCATCTAGTAGTTCATACTAACAAATGCAAAGCCATCAATAGAAATTCTTCCGATAATTTATAAGCATCACTACCAGACCAGAGGACATTGTTCATCATAAAATACTGAAATACACTTACCACAACAACAAAATTATCTCTCAGGGATTCCTCTTCTAACTCTTCAAAGTAATGCTTAAAGACCTATCAACAAAAAATTCCCACTGATCAAATAACCATTGCCAATTACATAATGTGGACATATAAAAAATTGTTCACGACAATGATTTATCAAACAGAGAGGAAATTACTAAAGGCATAAAGCTTTGATTACCAATAGGCACTTATATCAACTACGCGATGAAGAGAGAGAAAAAGACTAGCAACATTGCAGTTCTGCCTTGACGCAGTCATTAGATAGACATTGTTGTGTTGTACAAATAAGTAGGTGACACCATTATCATATGCAACTGGATCTTGAGACCCTTAATCACCATGTCAACCATGCATCAGGCTTAGCGAACACAGTATTAAGAAAACAAAAAACAACAGTCATCCCAAAAATCTTTTCCAGAAAAAAGTGTGAGGAAAACTTAAGCAAATTGTAAATCGTCAACAATGAGTTCCGATTCCAACACATCAACCACGTAGTATTGCTTAAATGAGATCTCAATTGTATATTCTCATAGTTGTATGAAGAGGAATCCTTCCAGTAGACTCAGGCATTTGTAAACCCAATTCCCTTCACATTTCAACAAATGGTCATATACCCCACCAAGAATGATTTATTAACCTCTTCAACCCCAAAATCTGGAGTATCCTACTTTCACACAATTTAAATTGTCATGTCACATTGTAGTATTGAAAGCTGGTGATGCTTTCGGCTGCTGGTGATGGTTTCGGCTGCTGGTGATTCTTTCGGCTGCTAGGGTGCAGCTTTCACCGCCTCAGTTAGTTGTACGAGGCTTGAGCTTGTATTGCTGTGCCACAAACCCATTCTCACAATCTAGGCAATCCCATTACGATGGATGCTATTGCAGGCATTTCTACTAAAAAAGAATTAAGTTTCTACGTATAGTAGTTATCAGTTATCACAGATTAGGTTGTAGCCTAAAGCAACAACGATGCATTTTTTGCATACTTCTCCACCATATGAAATAGCTGCATCGACTGAGGACGTATCCAACAGGCGACAACCATTGGGAGGCATTATATGCCAACTACATGAAGCAAAGCTTTGTTGACTTGACAAGTCGCTTTAGAATGCTGACTACTGGTTAGGTAGTCTCGGCACCATAAGGATTGCCTAAAACTCTAGAAAACAGTAATCTGGAAGAAGATATCCAGATCAAGTGATAAGACTAGAACACAGCACACAGGGATAGATAATAACTAAGGTTGATGAAAGTCATAGAATCTTCTTTGGCATTGCGCGGAAGTGAAGCGTGGCATAACCCACTTTGACTCGTTGTACAAAACGAGCCACTTGAAAATAGGACCATTGCTCCGGCGTAGAATCCTATTAATCGGGCATGGACTACAAATCCCCTAGATGATTGATATATTGATAAAACCCGCAACGCAGAAGACTATCCTGCAGTTGGAAGAACTACGGGGGAAAAAGGAATAAACATGGTGATAATTTGATTTTCATCACTGTGGTAAATAGGTAATACAATAGAATTTATAACTCCCCGTCTTCAAAAAATGAAGAGAGAGTCTAGAGGTAGATCCCAGTATTGAGAAGGAAATGGAAATCAAATCCATTGTATTCCTTCTAAGGAAAAGGAACCACCATTCCTTCTAAGGAAAAGGAACCACCATTCCTTAGAAGATACCTCACCATGCATCACACCACCAGCCCTTACAGTTCCTCAACCAAAGCAATAACTCACCGGGTAAACCCTTAACTTTCCAGCTCCTATTAAGACTACTGAACGTTCTAGTGATGTATAACTCAAAACTGGAATATAAGCAATGATTTCAAAGCCAGAGGCTGATCGTACTATAACAACTTTGCGTAAGGCTAAGGTTGGCTTTCGAGGGATGATAGTGAATAGTTGACACATAGTTCACCCTTATTGACACTCACAAGTGCGCCCAATATCATTCAAAGTTGAATCATGAGCCTAGTAGTGAAACCAATTCAAATGAAGTAACAACTAGTACCACAGAGAAGGGGCCAAAAGTGAATGGGACCAAACCATTTCTTATTACTCTACTTGCCTCCAGTCATAAAATCCCTTGTTTTTATGTTATTTATGGTGAGCCACTACAAGTGCTATCAGAGTCGACTCCGATCATTTAGTGACACAGAAATAAAGGAGTATCATTTAGTGACACAGTAATAAAGGAGTAGAGACTCCAACAATGCTCGATAGAGATGTTAATAGGTCATGTTGCATTGCTTCGGTATATTTATTTTCCGTGGCTAACATGTTTTCCACTGGGCCTAGTCCGTCCTCATTTATTAGTAAGCATGTTGACTTTCAATTCTTTTTATTTTTTTCTGCATTCATACCCCTCCTAGATCTTATTTAGGGTTCCACACTTTCCTTTGATCATTAATCATTCGAATTCAGATTCCAAAGAACACAAGTGTGAAGTGTGGATAAAGTAAAATCCATAAACAGGTTTGTGAAACTCAGGATCCGAATATCAAGCGTCCATTTCCAATACAATCAAATGTAGCAAACTACAAAAGAAGATAACATAACATAACCATTAACATAACAAAGCAAACAAACCACAACACCTACCAGTCTACGGAATAGCCAGGGGCGATCTTTAAGTGGGAGTGGTGGGGCAAGAGGCACTGCAATAGAAACGACAATAGAAACAGGTGGGTGAGGTTGGCTCATGGGTGACGTTGGTTCATCACACACCTAATAAAGTGAGCCTGCGTAACGCGGTTTGTTAAGAATGAAAAATGTTCCATTGCTGAGGATTCGTAGACATTTGCGAATTCTTGTTTTGCGAAAGCTGCTTTGCGTTCATCTATCATTTGGTGTCCCACAAGCTCGTCGATGGCACGAATGTGCCACCAACACCTCCAGGATTCGGCGGTCCTCAGGTGAGAGATCACCTTGTACTGGTACAAAAGTTGAACACGAATCGGACGCGTCGCCCATTGTGGCCGTGCTTGAGAAACTCATTGATGACGAAGAACCCTCTTCAAAGACGAGATTAAAGTCCTTAAAACAATCCGGATCATTAAAAAAGCTACAGTCATTCAAGTGTCCAATTTTCTTAAGTTCTTTAATTTTTCTCCAATGGACTTGCAGTTGTTTGACATCCCTGCCAGCTCCACCAAGTATAGTATAAAAAACATAGATATTGTCCCATTGCAGACTGGAGGACTTCTTATTACACTTCTTGAAATGCGCAACAGCCTTGAAAAGTAGCTTCTCTTCTTTCGCACTCCAAACAGATCCGCCCGGTTGAGGCTGAGCCTGTTGCTGTCGGGCTTGTCCGGGGTGAGCATGTTGATGCTGTCTGGGGCGCGCCCGCTGTCGGTTGTGCGCCCGCTGTTTGTGTTGCTGTTGTTGGTGTCCTAGCTGTCGAGGGTCCGCCGGTACATAATCTTCAACGGCTACCAATTCATCCCCGTTATCGGGGTCCGGCAAAAAGCGGCTGTGTCGAGGCATGTCTGGTATCTCTCTTTGCCGACGATACTGGGTTAATCGTAAATTATAGGGGTTATACCTGCACAATAAGTGAACAGAATAAGTGAAGAGGGAGGGGTGAATTATAGGGGTTATACCTGCATTATTTGTAAGTGATTCATTTTATCGGAATTACCATTCAAGAGATGGTGCATCATCAATGAGCAAGGCGAATTGGACCACAATGCTTAAACTTTGTTGCTCATTTTCTCTTACTTGAGCCTACCAAACAAATAATTTTAGACGTTTGTGGTAAATGCATGTTTATCTTCTCAACCATCTAAACTAAGGACTTTTTAACTTGAGAGAAATCCACTAGCAACTGTGTGAATTTTGAATCTATGTTACCAACACACACTACCCAACCTTTCTTTTCTATTTTTCTATCTGTGCTGATGTCTTCTTTGTATATTGCTATGTACGTACTTCTAAAGACCTGCATTAATGGTTAATCTGTTCAACCCATATTATTTTTCACAGTTATCCTTGGAAACTAGATATAGTCTGTGGTCTCTAGAATTTTACAATAGTTGGGTTGTCATGGATGACTATTCTTCGTTCCTCCCCACCCCCTATTGGGAAACGAATCCCAGAACCCAGTAATTACGCGTACAGATTAAACAACAAAAATAAATACAAACCCTACGAGGCGGAATTAGGGTTTACCTCTCATCCGTAGACACGAACGCTGGTTGGCTTGCTTATTTTTTAACTTGACAGACCCAATTACTGTATGCAACAAGTTTTGCTTGACAGTACCTCGTGATCTTCTGCCATATTCTCTTATATCTCGATCATGTAGCCAAGTGTGGACTTCTACATAATCTCTTTGTTCTCTCTCTCACAGCCTCTATTCTAATTTTCTGAATGACTGTTGTGTGACCTAGAGAACATAATGATATATTTATAGGGCTAGAGCAGGGACCTGAGGAGAAATAAATCTGGGCTCCTTGTGTAAATAAGAAAACCTAATCCCACCCAGATTCTATTCTTATTTCACAAATTATAATTCACACCACTAAAGAATTATAATTGCACTCTCATCTTTATCTCGATTATATTTCAAGCTCCACGTTATTAAATACTTATTAATCTCCCCACGTTAAGATTACAGATACCCGTTGATTAAATGTCGATTACTAACAATCTCCCACTAATCAACATCTTATAAAACACCTTGAGACTAACCACTTAACTCATTCGATTTGTCGGATACAAAAATCCACCTGCAGGGTTTGACATAACCGAAACTTATAAGTTTACTCAAGGGGGTATCATCAATCTCTAACGAGACGTGGATTCTATCAATAATTAATATCCATATATTTCATGCATCTAATGTTGAGACCCAACTCACCAAGACTATTGACCGTAAAAAAAATCTCACTTTATAATGAATCAAAGTCAACAACATAAATGTATATATGTATTAATTATATCCGGATTAAGAGCATAAGTATTCTTAATAACTATAAGGTTCTAACTGTCTTAAAATGTCAATACTAAGACAATTACTTTAAAGTGGTCCTGTTCAATACACACAAAAATGTACTAGCACAATGAGTCGGAACTAGAACCGTTCCCTGTAGTCAAGACAAACCTACTAAAACATTGTACTACAATCCTACTGATGGTGTGTCAAATTCCATCTAAGATTGGGAACCAAAACTTATATTCCACAAGAGCCGATGATCCAATCTTTTGTGTAAGCCGTACTCTACACACTGGATCATCTACTATGTAGAATAAAAGACACATGCACAACATACAATTATATCATGCAAACATTGCCCATAATAGATTCTCATCAAAAAGGGATAAAACTGATTAATAATTAACTAATTAAATATTAATCCATTACATAGAAGCATGGCTTTTAGTATAAGTTTCTAACAATCTCCCACTTAGACTCAAAACCATGTTGCCACGCATCTCACTTCCATTCCCTTTACGTGACTATCAAAAGTCTTGGCATGTAAGCCATTCGTTAAAGGATATGCTAGGTTGTTTGCTGAAGCAATCTTTGTCACAGCTACATCACCTTTCTATACGATCGCTCAAATCAGGTGATACTTACGCTCGATGTGTTTTCCCTTCTTATGAATCTTTGGTTCCTTCGAGTTAGCAAGCACCACTATTGTCACAATAGATTGAAATTGCTGACTGTATCGAAAGTACCACTTCTAGATCCATCAAGAAGTTCTTGAGCCAAACGGCTTCTCGGCTACTTCAAAAGCTGCCACATACTCAGCCACCATGGTGGAATCAGCAAGACACGATCACTTGATACTCCTCCAACTAATGGCTCCACCTCCTAGGGTAAACACATATCTCGATATTGACTTTCTGGAACTCTTATATAATATAATGTCATAATCTATGTACCCACAAGGCACTAGACTGTCTGACTGGTACACCAACATATAATCCTTAGTTCTTTTCAGATACTTGAGTATACATTTTATACCAGTCCAATTTTCTTGTTCAGGGTTAGACTGAAATTTGCTAACCATGCCGACAGCAAAGCAAATATCAAGTCTAGTTCACAGCATAGCATACATGAGGCTTCCTATTGCTGAAGCATTAGGAACTCCCTTCATTTTCTCCATCTCCTCAGATGTCTTAAGACACTGATCCTTGGATAGATTGACTCCGTGTCTGAAAGGAAACAATCCTTTCTTGGAATTCTGCATGCTAAAACGGGTAAGGATCGCATCGATATAGGAAGCTTGAGAAGCCCAACATCCTTTACTTGATCTCACAAAAATTTAATCCCAATGATGTGACCGGCTACTCCTAAATCCTTCATATCGAATTGGCTGGATAACCACAACTATACCGAAGATAACACTCCGACATCATTTTTTATGAACAAGATATCATCCACATATAGCAATACAAACACCACCACATTTCCATTGCGCTTCCTGTACACACACGACTTATCCAGACAATGATCAAAACCAAAAGACTTGATTGCTTGATCAAAACGGATGTTCCAAGACCTAGATGCCTGCTTAAGTCCATAAATAGACTTCTTAAGCTTGCACAACATGTGCTCTTGACCTTTTGCTATGAATCCATCTGGTTGCACCATGTAGATGCATTCATCCAGATTGCCATTAAGGAATGCAGTCTTCACATCCATTTGCCAAATCTCATAATCGAGATGAGCCGCAATGGATAAGAGAATCCGAATGGACTTAAGCATGGCTACCGGCGAAAACGTTTCCTCATAATCGATCCCTTCTTTTTTAGTGTAACCTTTCGCAACAATCCTAGCTTTATAGGTTTCAACCTTCCCGTCCGCTCCTCTCTTCTTCTTATAAATCCACTTGCATCCGACGGGTTTTATCCCTTCGGGTGGTTCTACAAGATCCCAGATTTGATTTGAGTACATAGACTCCATCTCTGAATTCATAGCCTTTTGCCAAAATTCCGCATCTATATCTTGTAATGCCTCATTGTAGTTAAAGGGATCGGCATGTTGTTCATCAGGGATCAAATCTGAGGACTCTCCCAACAACGAATACCGACTGGGTGGAACAATAATCCTCCCACTATGACAAGGTACTGGTGTGTTAACAACAATTTCATGTGATGTAGCCTCTTGTACTATTGGTGTTGAAGAAGTCTGTGCCGGTCTATTTTCTCTCAATACTTCTAGAACAATATAACTACTGGGTTTGTGATCTATGACATAGTCTTCCTCTAAGTATCAAGCATTGGTGCTAACAATGACCTTATGATCCTTAGTACTATAAAATAGAGCAACTTTCGTTCCTCTAGGGTACCCCACAAAAAAAAACAAACATTTGTCCTTGATTCCAATTTATCTATTTTCCCTTTCAGCACATGCGTTGGACTACCCCAATTCTGAACATGCCATAGACTAGTTTTGCTCCCAGTCCACAGTTCTGTGGGCGCAGTTGGTACTAGCTTAAATGGTACCAAGTTAAGAATGTACGCTATTGTTTATAGTGCATATCCCCAAAACGAATTTAGTAAATTTGAATAAGTCATCACTGATCTCCCCATATCCATAAGAGTCATTTCCTTCTTTCTGTTACACCATTATGTTATGGCATACCTAGCGCAGACAACTGGGATGTAATCCCTTCTGCTGCCACTAGTTCCTAAATACTTCCAAGAGGTATTTGTCACCACGATGAGATCGTAGTGTCTTGATACATTTATCCAGACGCTTCCCGTTTCCAGTCTATGCTCCTTGAATTTCTCAAAGCATTCGGACTTACGGTGTATCAAATAAATGTAACCATATCTTGAGTAATCATCAATAAAAGTATTGAAATACTCAAAACCACCTCAATCCCAGATGTTCATAGGTACACACAGATCAAAGTGAGCCAATTTCAACGTTTCCTTGGCTCTCCCTTTTCCTTAAAAAGGGCCTCTTGGTCATTTTACCTTCCAAACAGGATTCACAGACCGGAAGTGCCTCCACTTCTAATGAACCCAAAGATCCATTTCTAACCAGTCTAGAAATTCTATTTAGATTAATATGACCTAGGCGTAAGTGCCAAAGATACGTTAAGTTCAACTTATAAAACTCCTTTCTCTTATAGGGCAATCCATTAGTGTTATTCAATTCATTTAGTTGCACTTTAGGAACGGTATCATTAATAACATAGAGATTGTCATCTAATGAACCAGAACAGATAAAATGTTTATTTAACTTAATAACCACAGAGTTATTAAAAATAAACCAAATATCCATTTACAACCAAATTAGAAACCGAAACTATGTTTCTCCTAATTCAATGATCATAAAGACAATCTCTTGAAATTAAACGCCTACTGCAACTGCTGCTACTTTTGTAGCACTTCCCACATGTAGATAAATCTCTTCATCACTAAGTCACCTGGTTTCCTGGAACCTTTGCAATGAATTGCAAACATGATTAGTGGCACTCATATCTACATACCAGGTACTGGTAGATAACACCGCTAAACATAATTCAACTACTAGTGAAAAAAATTTCTTTGATTATTCAATTTATTGAGATAATTCGGATAATCTTCTTCTAGTGTCCTTTCTGCTTATAGTGAAAACACTTGCCGTAAGGCTTTTTCACTCTACCTTAAAGCTCATGAACTTTCTGAGGAACCGTGACTTGTTGTTGAACCTTTTTCCCACTTCTTGTTGCCTTTCGGCTCAGAAATAGAAACATGTTCAACTACAAACACAATTTTCTATTTATTAACCAAAAGACCCTTATCTAATTTAACGCTCTTTCAACAGTTTCATCATACAATAATGCATTTTGTTCATATCGTAATTCAGGCGGAACTGTTGAAAAGGCTTAGTCAGCAACTGGAGCACAATATCAACCTGGGTTTCCCCATCGATTTCAGCTCCTAGGATCTCTAGTTCATTCAGAAGACCTATTGTCTTCAAAACATGATCCCCTTACTAAGGTTCTTTCACCAATGGTTATATTCCCCAAATCCCACATTGCAACTTGCCTAGCCACACCCCAAATATTTATTTTAGGTTATGCATCATGTCATAGGCAGTTTTTAAAAACTAATGCTGATGTTGCAATACATTCGACATAGAAGCTAAAATGTAACACCACGCCATCTCATCAGTTGTAACCCAATCCTTATATACCGGATTTCAGGTTCTGTTGCAATTTCAGTGGGTTTGATAGAGCACACCTCAGAGAACACAGATTTGGTCCCCTAAGCAATCAACACAATATTCCATATCCTTTTCTAGTCAATATAATTAAGACCAGTAAATTTGTTTGACAATGTCATCAAGTGGATTGAAAGAGACCATTTTTTGAATCTGAGAATCACATAACAATCAATTATGAAGGGCAATAAAAAAACTTTTTGTAATTCTATTAAATTGGTCCCTCAACCAGTCTATTAAAAGAAAAACATTAGCAACCCTACACACCGTGAAGAGTATGCCTCGATGAGTAGGTCAACTACTCTTCATCATTCGTGTAGATAGGCACAACCTTTTAATTTTATTATCTAGACACTAAACCGTGCCCAATAAAATTAAATAGCTAATTTGCTTCAGTCCTATAAATAAAAGTAGTGACTCAGATGGAGAGAATACTTGTTATTTATAGCTAAGTGTATACCATTACCTAACCTCAAGATCCATTGTTCTGTAATGAACTACCCCAGATGGAGGAGCAATCCACACAACAATTATCTTGGAGTTATCCTCTAAGGAAGTAAGTACTGATGATGCCATAATTACTTTCGTCCGATGGGGAGGAAGGTACTAAAACCAACACACAAAACTTAATTATATCATCTAAATACTAGTAATGGAGACCATGGGATTTATACAAAATAAACTCCCTCTCCCACTTAGTTATTTAGAAAAATTGTGAGGGTTATCAAAATTAACATGTTTGCCAAAACCGTGATCTAGGTCAAAAGCCAAATATTACCATGTTGTCCAAATATGGTAAACTATCACACATGCAAACAAGATGAATATACAAATATTCATAAAAAGGAAACATAAATAATATGTATCCCAACTATTATGGTCAAAGATGCAATCTTTGAGCAATAAGGAATCTTTCCAGTCTTGAAATCCTTAAGCAGTCAGGAATCCTTCGAGTCTTGAAATCCTTAAGCAATAAGGAATCCTTTCCAAACTTGAAATCCTTGAGCAATATGCATGTTGAAGACTTAGATACTTTGAATCAATCAAGGAAACCAAAATCCAACCATACTTAGGCAAGAAAAATCGGATCTGAAATTTTTCCCGAGTAAACTGCACAGCCTTCAATATTTTGGACTTTTCTCCCTCATCCGAACTCCGATTGAACTGATTCCAATTGGGTTGGATTTGAAATTCAATTATCTACAACTTCTGTGAAGAACATAATTTTCAATTATGATGTTTACTGGGTCAAAACAGCCTTGCAATCTGACCCTAAAAATCTGGAAAAATTCTGCTGCGGGCTAAACATTTTTTTTTCTTGACAAAACTTATCTTTTTGTCAAAAAAGATTGTTTTCTCCGTATCGTATGCCCCATTACAGAATCTGTAATCTTACAACAGATCTATATATCTAAAACGATACAACTGAAGTGTAGACACCCCAATTTTGATAACTTGTGCATCCCCGATGATGAAAAAAGCTCACGAAATATACCTTGGAACGGATACTTGAACGGATGGATCAAAAGAACCAAAAACCCAAACCCACCTGAACCGTACGGCCTGAATCCCATAAACGTACAGCTTGAAATCTTCTTTCCACCGTGCGGTGTTACACTATGCACCGTACGGTACATCTTTGATACCGTACGGCACCCTTGTCCCATCAACAGGATTCCCGGGAAGCTCCAGCAGCTCAGAGCGATGATGATATTCGGTGATGATGAATTCTTTACGTACAAACTTCGCCCACCTTCACCTATAAAAGCTAACGTCGTCGAACGATTTGGAGAGCGAAATCAGACCATATCAAAAGAGAAACCCGAATTCCTCCCGTGCAAATTAGTTGAAAATCTCAGTGATATCGCTACCCTTTCCGAGAATTCGTTGTTGTGCTTATAATCATTCACTACTCAAACCTCTCCTTCGCATTAGGGCTGCTCAAAAAAACCGGTGAACCGTGAATCCGGTCCGGACCGAACCGATCCGTACCTTTTGGATTTTAACCGTGGATTAATGGTCTGGACACGGATTCAAAAAATAAAAAACCGTGACTTTTGGATCGGACACAGATTTTGATTTTGAAACCATGGATTAACCGATCCGGACCGTGAGATTTTTATTATATATAATTTTATCATTTTTATAATTATAGTTATATAGATATTGTTAATTTAGCAGACTTACGGTTTGGTTGTACTGTTGTAGGAGTTATGGTGCGAATATTGTTATCTCTATAAAATCTAGGGGGTAAAGTATTATAAGTGCTACTATATATACTCTTTGTTTGTGAGTGAACTGGAAGTAATTATCTGTTATTGCCTTTGTGAGTGAACCGGAAGTAACTATCTGCTATCCTTTGTGGTAATATAAGTTTGTGCCTTTGTTTGTTCAGTTATATAACTATCTGCCTAACTGGCTTTATTGTTTTTTATTGGGATTTCCAACTTTGAACTTTCTATTTAGTGCATTTGCTACTTGCTAGTGCCTTACTGCCTTTGTTTGTTATTTTTTCCGAATAAGTTGAAAATCCGCGGATTAATCCGGAACCGATCCGTGACTCGCGGTTCGGATTGGAACCGAACCGTGAGACTTTTGGATCGGACACGGATTGTATTTTAAAAAAACCGTGACTCGCGGATTAGGATTGGATTCATGCCAATCCGGACCGATCCGGACCGTGAACACCCCTACTTCGCATAAACCCAGAAGCCTAGTAGCCATTTCCCGCAACCAATCAAATCCGATTTAATCCGTTCGGTTCTGTTTCAAGGTACCAAAGAAATTTCGTTGTCAAAACTGTAATCTTCTGAAGGGGTCTCCGACTGGCTTGAGGGGAGCTCCGTAGCTCTTCCTTGAGCCCAAACGGAGAGATTTCAACAAAAGCTCAAGCCTCTCGGATGAGTGTCGCGTGACATCGTCCATTGTCGCGGGATACCATCTTCGAAACGAGGTACATTCACTCAATAAAACCATTTTCCAAACTTGTTTTCGTCAACAAATAATGTGGTTTTTGCACAAAAATTGAGCTTGCTTCCAATCGGATGAAGTCCGGAATTTTTGAAAATCATAACTTCTAGAGGCGCCGTACGGCATCCTAGTGGCACCGCGCGGTGTTATTTTAGACACCGTACGGTGTCATTGGAAGAATATTTTTGATGCTCTGTTTTCGTAAAAAACCAGTGGGGTATATTGCACTTGACCCCCTTTACTTCATGCTTTTGCATTTACACCCTCTCCTAGATAATTCTCTCGTATTTATCTAATTGATTGCATGTTGTTTGATTTTTTATTGTTATTTATTTCTTTTAAGCATGTTATTATTCGATATATTGTTTATGTGAAATAAAGTTTTTGATAAAATCTTTCAAAGAATAATCCCACAAATGTTTAGTAAAGACCGAAAAGTTCCGGGCACGCGGGGTGCATTTTCCAAACAAAACCTTCCCCGCGGGTAACCTGGCTCCCGAACTCAAATCTCTATTTTTCGCAGATCAAACCCTTTTTCAGCGGCACAAGAGTCATTTATTTTCTTTAAACGGTTTGTCGGGTACCTAACATTTTCCAGAAATTAAACCCCGGGTGGCGACTCTAAATTTTTCCTTTTTCCCGGATCGCTCTTTTTCACAAACACAACAAAAACTTCGTGGATACCATTTCGCCCGCGCGAAAAATGAGCGTCCACATGAAGGAACAAAGATTACATCAAAAACTTATGCCTCCCACATACTACTATTACAGATTACAAAACTAAACTTGTAATCAAAAAGCAGTGATAGTAACCACGCATAAAACAATTACAAAGCGTGGGATCCAATCACACAATAAAAAATATGCGTGACCATAATAGTGGGATAATCGATTCTGCAAAACAGACGTTAGAACAAACTAGAACTCTGCAAAACAACGGTTAGCACAGTTCTATATCTATGTTCTACGGACAACATGGCTTGTTTAATCCATACGCATGATTACAGCCCGCTCTGATACCACTGTTGGGAAACGAATCCCAGAACCTAGTAATTACGCGTACAGATTAAACAACAAAAATAAACACAAACCCTACGAGGCGGAATTAGGGTTTACCTCTCATCCGTAGACACGAACGCTGGTTGACTTGCTTATTTTTGAACTTGACAAAGCCGATTACTGTATGCAACAAGTTTTGCTCGACAGTATCTCGTGATCTTCTGCCATATTCCCTTATATCTCAATCATGTAGCCAAGTGTGGACTTCTACATGATCTCTTTGTTCTCTCTCTTACAGCCTCTATTCTAATTTTCTGAATGACTGTTGTGTGACCTAGAGAACATAACGATATATTTATACGGCTAGAGCAGGGACCTGAGGAGAAATAAATCTGGGCTCCTTGTGTAAATAAGAAAACCTAATCCCACCCGGATTCTATTCTTATTTCACAAATTATAATTCACACCACTAAAGAATTATAATTGCACTCCCATCTTTATCTCGATTATATTTCAAGCTCCACATTATTAAATACTTATTAATCTCCCCACGTTAAGATTACAGATACCCGTTGATTAAATGTCGATTACTAACACCCCCCCCCCCCCCCCCCCCCCGCGGTTTGTAGCAATATTATGAGAATTTTTATCAAGGGAGTTGGTTTTGGAGGCCGTGCGTGACTTAATTTTGTTGTTAGTTGTATAGTCCTATAGACACGTGTTTTGGTTGCCTGCAATACTCTATGTTGCTGGAATAACTGCAGTTTTGAACTCTTCTTAAACAAGTTTGACATATACATGTAAGAGGTAGCGCTAGGGAGCTTATTGATTTACGAAACAAGTTTGACATATACATACAGGAGGTAGCGCTTGGGAACTTATTGATTTACAAGACGCGTTATAAATATTTAGATCATAAGTTTAGCTATATGTTATTTGTTGTTTTCTTTACTGCTCTGATCTCTAATTAACTCTAGCTTAGGACATTCAGTGAATGGTTATAACTTTTGGGTCATCATACTTTTGGTGAAGTTATATGTTTTTCTGCTAAGGCTTCCTATTTATTTTGACCTTTTATGTTCTTTGTTCTGATTTTTTTTTCCTTCTCATTTTTGCTATAGGTGGTCAAGTTTATCCAAAGCCAGGTTAGCGACCTCTAATCCATCTATGAATAGTTTAGCAAACTTGGTCGTAATTGTCATTGCCCATCTTCTGAACAAGGTGGAATCGGATTTAACTTGCTATCCTTGAATGTGGGTTTCGTCAGTGGATAAGGTGGAAATCTTTCCGTTCAACTATTTGTATTCAAGATGTGTTTACTTACTATCCATTAAGTTTTCAGAGTATGAGTACATGAACTCACCAATCCACATTAATTTGTTACAATCACCTGTTCCATTTTACATCTGATTGGTTAATGACACATTTTGATGGCTTTAGGGTCTACATAAGTTTCTATTTTATCAGCATTTTATGAATTGTGTTTTCCCATCAAATATGGAAATATGTAATTTCTTCTTTCTAGTGTTGTATCTCTGCGATTAAGCCTTTTCTTACCTAATTTCCGGAACTAACGCTATGTGGCTTAAATTCTTGAAGCCATGAATCTTCCTGCAAATGGTGTTGAAGTCAAACCAGAGACGTTTGAACAAGAGAAAGAGGCAGGCCCCTTGCTCCATTGTGATCTTTTTGATACTGAAATGGTCCAGCAGCGTTCCTCCCTGGATTAGCCTCAGCCTGTGTAGACAACATGACAGGCGGTCTCTTCAATAGCCCTGCTTCAGTGGCAGTTGATATCAGAAAAGAGATGGTGGAGTATGTCACACAGAGGAGTGAAACTTTTGTCGCAGAATCGGTGATCTTAGAAGGTGGCTCAAACGTGCAAGCGTCTGTCCATCCTTATGATATAATAGCTGATTTCGTTGATGATTTCGCGAGTTCGAAGCAGAACATCTTTAGTCGGGTATCAGGATGGCTTCGAAGTGAGAGGAGATAGGACAGAATAGATCATTTTATCATAATGATTGTAAGGGCCTGTTATGCCGCCTAGTTTTCACATTTTCTATTTCTCATTTCCAAGTTTTAGGTGTTTGGCTTTCCAAACCAAAACACGTTAAGCCAAAACTCATTCTCAAAATTTGACATTAGAGAGGAGAAGTCAAAAGTAGGTTGGGAGGAGCTTTTTGACTTCTCATTTTCATTAACAGACTTATAAAATATATTATGCACATATCTCCTAAACAATACTCCTGTTGCAAAATGTATTCTGCATAATTCTCTCAAACACTCCTACTAGATTCAAAATATATTTTAACCATAATTCAAAAGGCCAAAAAGTCAAAAAGCTAAAAATGAGGCTTCTAAACACCCCCTAAGTTTGGGGTAATAGACAAGTCCTTTTCTACCAATTAAGAGGTGGTTTTGATACATCTTTTTCAACTTTCATTATACATTTTTGGCTTTTGGTTATTTGACTGGAAATTACAAAATGCATTCTGTGAGAATGGGTATTGTTTTTTTTTTTTTTGACAATAGAGATGAGAAACCAAAACTAAGGTGAGAAGAGTTTTTTAACTTTTCATTTTCTATTTTTTCCATTTTAATTAACAAAAAAACCTATAAGAATGTATTCTGCACATGTATTCCAAAAATTACTTCTATTATAAAATACATTTTGCACTTATCTCACAAACACTCTATAAATTTAGAATACAATCTCTCAATAAATTAAAAGGTCAAAAATGTAAAAAATAAAATAAAAATTTGGGACTCTCAAACACCTCTAAAGAAAATGCGAATTGCAGTGTCATGTTTTAAGCGTTGCAAATTATAAATTCTCCCCTTTATGTTTCTTATATTATTATTTAAAAATGAAAAATTGCTCCATCAATTTTTATTTAAGGCTTGCTTTGGAAAAAAGTAATAAACTAGTTTTTTTATTTATTCGTTTTGTCTTTATTTGAAAAAAAATTACATTTTTTAGTTTCTCGTCAAATTTTTGTGGATTGATTTGTCTTGACGAGACGATCGAGAAAATATAAAATTATGTTCAAAACTTATTTTTTAATAAAGCCAAAATTATTCAAAAAAGAGTTAGTTTTTACCATAAATTTATACTTTATAGATTCATCTCGTCGAGACAAATTAATAATCCACAAAAACTTTATGAAAAACTAACAAATGTAAAAAAATTCACAATAAAGGCAAAACGGACAAACCAAGCTGGCTTTTTGCTTTTTTGCCAAAACAAGCCTAAATAATAAAATAAAATAAAAAAAAGCCTAAATAAAGTCCAGCAATCCATCTAAAACCCACATCATTTCAATTAGTTTTGTCGAGCCCCCACCTGTACAAGAGGAACCACTTTAATGCAAACATGAAACTCTATAGATTATAGTAATCAATTTTCTAATAGAAAATCAAAATCATGCCAGATCAGGAAAACAAGCTAACCAATACTGGACACGCAACCACCTCGTATTGAGTGCCACTCTTTCTTATTCTTTGGCATGTGACAGAAGAATCACGTTTTTTGCGGCAAATCCGTTGTCATCAATGAGGGCCATAATGCACTATACGACAATAGGCAAATTGTTTAGGGTTTTATTGGGAGTAATGATTACTAGTATGGTCACTCAACTTTTGGATTTTGCCAAGTGGGTATATGAAAACCATGAGAGAAACGTTTTCAAGGCCTCTCCACAATGGTGTGTTTGCATCGAGAAAATCTAGACCGTGGATTTCAAGATCATTACGCACAGATTTAAATGAGGAGAGAGTGTGTGTATTAATCGATAGGGCTGCACAAAAAAATCGGTGAACCGTGAATCCGGTCCAGACCGAACCGATCCGCACGTTTTGGATTTTAACCGTAGATTAATGGTCTAGACACGGATCCAAAAAATAATAAACCGTGACTCGAGATCCGAACATTGACCGATCCGGACCATCAGATTTTTATTATATATATATATATATATTTTTTTAAATCTAATAAGGGATCCCTTAATCAAGATTCCGTGCGGACCTCACCTTTCCGAGCCAAATTTTGACAATCCGAACCGCTCAATGTTTTTAAAATGCATT